>JAKTWH010000034.1:0-97487 GCA_030560905.1 Saturnispora diversa
GTACCAGATGTGGTGGTGCTAGTACCCAAACCATGAGATGGAACAACAATAACAACTTCAGTTGAGGTTGGAACACCTGCAGAGTTGGTGAAGGTGGTTGTGTAGGTAATATCAGTGGATGCGGTACCAGATGTGGTGGTGCTAGTACCCAAACCATGAGATGGAACAACAATAACAACTTCAGTTGAGGTTGGAACACCTGCAGAGTTGGTGAAGGTGGTTGTGTAGGTAATATCAGTGGATGCGGTACCAGATGTGGTGGTAGATCTACTCAATGGACCTGATGGAACAACAATAACAACTTCAGTTGAGGTTGGAACACCTGCAGAGTTGGTGAAGGTGGTTGTGTAGGTAATATCAGTGGATGCGGTACCAGATGTGGTGGTGGTAGTACCCAAACTATGAGATGGAATAACAACAACTATTTCGGTTGATGTTGGTGTTCCCACGGTATTAGTTTCAGTAGATGTATAGGTAAACACATATGATGCCGTTCCTGAGGTAATTGTGGTAACGCTCAAAGAAGGCACCACAACGATAATATCTGTGGTGCTTGAGTTAGAGGTGGTATAAGTTGTTGTTTTTGAACCGGAGCTAGTTGTAATGACTGTTGGTTCGGTGAATGACACCGTGCTACATAAATCAGACACATTGCTAGGTGAATAAAACAACTCAGCAAATTGCTCAATTTCAATTCCAGATGGATCATAAATATGGAAATAAAACGAACCTTCAACCTGAACATTGACATAAACAATTCTCATGGGGATGAAATAAAGGTCCTCAAGATAAAAATAAGAGGACATTGTTGGATCGTTATCGAAACCATAATCCTTGGTGATGTAAAGTATTTCAGCTCCATTTGCATTAGAAGGGACATTTCCTGTATTTAACGTTGTACTGCAACAATCAAATGCACCTTCTCCCACCCAAACCATAACACCATCATCAACTTTGACAACTTGGAATTCATATAAACCGGTAATTGGCGCTAGATATTGTTAGTATTTTTCATCAAAATTAATTGCAGCAAAAAAAACATACGCTTGAAAAATGTGGTATACTCGAATGTAAAAGCACCGCTATAAAAGTCAAACCCCCACCAGTTAACAGTTTGAGGATCCCCGTACCCATCGGTAAATGATATACTAGTCACGCCGTCTGCAGAAGCATAGAATGACTCAGTTAAATATCCTGATGCAAAAAAATTACTATCAGATAGAGATGAAAAATTATTTTCAGGATAGTTGAAATATCTCATTTTGAATCCATTCAGCGATTGAGTTGGGATAACACATCCATATTCAACTGTTACAGTACGATCTCCAATATTAGGACTTGGAATGTCAACAACAACTTCTGTAGACGATGGTTGCCCCTCATCATTTGTGATCACTGATGTGAAAGTTGAAGTTGACCCATATCCAGAAGTAATCGTAACAGTATCATATGGAGTAGTTGGCACAACAACAACTATTTCAGTGGTAGAAGAATTTGATGTAGTATAGGTTGTTGTGGAAACAGTTCCTGAGCTTGTGGTAATAACTGGAGGCTCTGAAAACGTGACCGTGCTACAGTTGCTTTCAGTTTCATCAGGAGAAAAAAATAATTCACTTTCATTTTCAACAGCGTCTCCATTTGGATCATAAATGTGAAAATAAAACGATCCCTGCACTTGAACATTGACATACAAAATCCTAATTGGAATATAATAATCAGAATCAAGATAAACATAAGAAGACATGGATGGATTATTGCTATCATAATTTTTTGTGATATACAAAATTTCTGCTCCATTCGCATTAGAAGGAACATTCTCAATATTCAGCCCTGGGCTACAACAATCGAATGCACCTTCGCCAATCCAAACCATAACACCATCATCAACTTGGACAACTTGGAATTCATATAAACCGGTAATTGACGCTAGATATTGTTAGTATTTTTCATCAAAATTAATTGCAGCAAAAAAAACATACGCTTGAAAAATGTGGTATACTCGAATGTAAAAGCACCGCTATAAAAGTCAAACCCCCACCAGTTAACAGTTTGAGGATCCCCGTACCCATCGGTAAATGATATACTAGTCACGCCGTCTGCAGAAGCATAGAATGACTCAGTTAAATATCCTGATGCAAAAAAATTACTATCAGATAGAGATGAAAAATTATTTTCAGGATAGTTGAAATATCTCATTTTGAATCCATTCAGCGATTGAGTTGGGATAACACATCCATATTCAACTGTTACAGTACGATCTCCAATATTAGGACTTGGAATGTCAACAACAACTTCTGTAGACGATGGTTGCCCCTCATCATTTGTGATCACTGATGTGAAAGTTGAAGTTGACCCATATCCAGAAGTAATCGTAACAGTATCATATGGAGTAGTTGGCACAACAACAACTATTTCAGTGGTAGAAGAATTTGATGTAGTATAGGTTGTTGTGGAAACAGTTCCTGAGCTTGTGGTAATAACTGGAGGCTCTGAAAACGTGACCGTGCTACAGTTGCTTTCAGTTTCATCAGGAGAAAAAAATAATTCACTTTCATTTTCAACAGCGTCTCCATTCGGATCATAAATGTGATAATAAAAATAAGCATCCGTTTCCGCATTTGCGTAAACAATTCTGATTGGAATATAATAATCAGAATCAAGATAAACGTATGAAGAAACTTGTTGATTTGCAGTAAGAAATAAAAGTTCCGAATTCCAAGCATTGGAGGAAACGTTTTCGGTAGTTAATTCTGGGCTGCAACAACCAAATGCACCTTCACCAATCCAAACCATAACACCATCGTCAACTTGGGTAACTTGAAATTGATATAAACCATTGATTGATGCTAAAAATTGTTAGTACCAGTAAAAAAACAAACGAAACCTTATTTCACTTCACATACGTTTAAAAAAAGTTGTAAACTCAAGAGTCATAGAGTTTGTATCAATGTCAATTCCCCAAAAGTTAGATGTCCCGCCTCCAGCTGAAAAAGAAATACTAGTCACAGCGGTGGCAGATGCATAATAAGATTGAGTCAAGTATCCAGACGCCATGTAAAATGGGTCAGAAACTGATGAAAAATTATCATCAGGGTAACTGAAATATCTTAGCTTGTAACCATTAACAGAAGGGGTTGGTATAATGCATCCCTTATCAGCCGTTAGTGTAACATCAAAAAGGTCAGCATTTACCTTAACGGAAAGCCAAATGTTAATCAATAAAATGGAAAAGAATATATTTACCATATTGAGCTGACTTGATAAAAGGGAAAGTTTTCAAATGGGCCGTGGGCACCGGCAACCTTTTATATTTCAAGATAAATTAGACATGCATGTTAAACATTGCTGCATAATTGTTTATCGGGTGTCTGTGAAAATTTTTTATCACACAAGCAAAAATCTATTTTGAATTTGCAATGCACATTTTTATGGATCATTTGCCGTCTGATGCTACCTTTGAATGGTCAATGTTTTCTTTAGCTCCATCTTCTATTCAAGAAAAATAAAAGAAATTCTTCGTAGATAGAAAAATTTTCAACTAGACCCTGTTATCGGTCGAAAACTTGGGCTAAATTAAGACATGCCTACCGCGTTTGTCTCACGCCCATAAATATGAAACATCAAAAAATTTTTGGCTTTCAAAAATTAGTAGAAAAGTCTCTGCTCAATCGGACGAAAAAAAATAGTGAGCTGCAATGAAAAGAAAGAATGTCGATTTGCTAAAAATAGTTTAAAAGTAAATATTTTTGGCCATGCAAGAATATCGTCTGAATGTAAAATGTTTGGCAAAAATTAAAAACCCAGAATGATGTTGACCATCACCAACAAAATTTTGGTTCCATGACTTTCAAAAGTGATCTTCAAATAGAAACAACCAAAACATGCCACTGACATTAAATTTGATGGTGTTCAATAGATAGCAACTAGGGTCAAGTCAAAGAAAAGGTAATTTATGTTGTTGTTATTTTAGTGCATGTGAACACGTCATCACTTTCCCTAATTTCGCGTCGCGGTCTTTTTGTGCAAAAGCGAACAAATTTCAGGGATGTTTCATATAAACCCTGTAATATCATTATTCAGGATAGTTCTGTTTTTAGTGTTTTGGATTGATTGGATGGAATAGACGGTTTATAAGCTTGCATGCGACAATTCAAAATTGTGGGTGAAAAAAGACTGATGGTGTAAGGGTACATATTCTGGTTAACTAAAAATCCATTAGAGCTCTCCAAAGCCAAACATAATAGTTGTTGAAGTTGGCCTTTAAGTTTGTCTTGCTTTTGAAGGTTATAGAATGAAATGTGATAGAAGAATTAAATCTGAGTTCTTGACCTCTGTTGTAATTTTTAATTTCATACACATCACTAAATCTTCATATGTTCATTTGATAACATTTGCGGTAATTTTGCATTGGCGATCGCTTGAAAATGAAAATTCCATTCATAAAAACATCATGATCACTTAATAAATGTTTAAAGAAGCCTCACGCTCTTAACTTAAATTGATAAAATTATTTGTAACTTAACATTACTCGATGTAGATACTGTGGTTATATGTTTTGAGACAATGAAGTTCATGTAACACCTATTATGGTTGATCTTAATGTAAACTTAATGATGAGCCAAGCTATAAAATATTACGTAACATGCAGGCCTCACTTGAAAATATTAAGTAACTTTTTATGTTTTCATGGATTAATTCGACAATCAAATTTATAAAACTTGTAAGTTTTTATAAGTCAAGGAGGCAATAATGAAAGAAAACTTATACTAAACAACAATAAAATGGAAAATGTTTTCAATTGATCCTATGCATTCCAGCTGGCTTCTCTCATTGCTCAAATTAAACTTATGAAAACTTTTAGTCATCAATTTGGATAGAACTATTATTACGCGAAATTTGATAAAACTCTCTATTTTTACTTCTATTAGCTACAGTAGCATTTTGATTTTAAACAGTTTTACGTTTACTTTTCAGCTTTCATTAGTTGCCTTTGTAACCCTCTGAGTTATAGTAGCATGTTATTGGTCGGTGGTTTTAAAGTTTGTTAGATTTTGATAGATTTTTAATTGGCATAGGTACTTACTTTGCTCTCAAGGATAAAAACGGCAGCTGTATTATTTAATATAACTCTTAAGTTACTAGTGATTGATGGTGGCCCATGGTCTCCAGGTTGTGGTAGATCAATTTTCATTAATTCAATGTTAGTTTGATTTAAAATGGAAGTGATAGTATATGCTCCAGTTGTTTTATGACTTTTATTGTGCCTATTAAATGTAGATTGTGATTTGATCTTAAACTAAATTCATAATTTATGATTGATTTATTAACTTAAAAAGTTTAGTGACTGTATGCAATGGAAGCAAAATAGGTGTTGGAATTCATTTTGGCAGGATTTTCATCAAAAAATGTTTCTATTCAATGTTTATTTAATGGAGAAATATCTGCTGAGGCAGTCCATGTGGAGATGCAACAAATTTGACTGGTTTTTGCGTCTAATATTCTTGCTATTTTAATATTATTCTGATAATCAATAAGAACCCCAGGAATGGAAACTCTAAAAAAATTTTGACCATGATGGTAGTTTTATGTAAATATCGAACCAATAAAATGGTGGCTCTATATTGTAATTTTGGTAATCTGTGAATGACTCTTTACAAGACTTTTAAAACCTTTCCTAATTGTCAGATTGCAAAAAACACAAATTATCTTAAATACATCCAACAGGTTTTTACGGATTTTTGAATCAACAAATAGTAGTTTCAATTTGCATTTAATATTTCCAATGGTAATTTCATCAAAGCTTCTGACGCAAGCTGTTTGTTACAATCTTTTCATAAATTTATCTATTGATTCTACAAGATTGAGAAAATTATTCTATGTTAAACACATTATCTACATAGTAACATTATGATAGATATTTTAACTTTAGCAGATTTTTGATTGTTTTTAATTGTTATAAGCTGTCTAGATATTTCACTTCTCGACTCTAATAATTTACCTATGAAGATTTTGTATATTTATATATATATATTTCAGAAAGTGAATCCCCAGCAATCTTAATAAGAATTGGGAATATTTTTTATCTTTTACCCGACCTTTTAGTTGCATCGCTTTTGCCGGAAGTATGAAATTTCGATGTTATGAGTTTGATAAATTTCAATGAATATTTGCTCTACTTCTAAAATCTATGTAGACAAGTTATTCAATATCACTTCACTTAACATGATCATTCATTATTTTCATATATATATTTGTGTGCCAATAAAAATAAGCTTCTTACTATGTTTGGTTTTGTTAACTTCTGTGCTAATTAAAAGTTGTTATTTAGCTTTCACTTGTGCTCAACAACTTACTGAAAATATTCTTTTGTGTTGACAAGTTTGGCTTTTTCAATTCAGCTGTTCACATTCACATTTTCATCTTTTTTGAAATTCTGTGATGTGATCATCATTTGTACCTAACTAGTTGATCCAAAACAACAGAAAGTAATTAAGAAATAATATCTTGATAACCAAATTTAATTTCTTCATCATCAGTTTCATAAGATGTAGGTATACAATAATTTGGTTCTCAATATCATTAAGGATTCATTTTTTATTTTGTTTCAATTACTCTTTTATTGTATCATACTAGTATTCGATATAGTTTTAAGGTGAGGTACGTAATAGGGAATTACTAAACCTTTGTTCAACTTTTGTTTTGTGATTATGTATTCAAATTCTTTTGAGAAGCTCTTGTATAAATTAATTTTATTTAAAACAGCTGTAGTAAGAGCTTTTTTCATTTTGGAGTATCAATTTGGGCCACTGAATTGAAGAAGTTCTGATAATATTTTTGAATCAAGGAAGACTCTAAAAATTGTTTAAACAGTAGCGGTGGTGATTCGTAGTTGTGGATCTTTGTATTCAGCGGAATCAACCATTTTATTGGCCTCCAAGTTCAAGGCATTACTCAGGATATATACTTTCGCAAATTGAACACATTTTAGTCGGCCGTGTTTTGGTTGGAGATTCCTAGTTAAAGGTTTCGCTGCCTTTTGTCGTTGATGAAATAGAAACTGGCAACTGATACTTCAGCATTGATATCCTGTTCCAGTTCTGTAGACTACCACTTTATCAAATTAATGATTAAAAGATTATAAACCTAAAAATCTTTTCTATTATTATTAATTTCTATCATTTTTTGAAAAGGCCGACGTGGAATTTGGCCGCTGGAGAGCGAATTTAAGACTTTTTTATCTGAGCGATAAATCCGATTATCCCAAATATTGTTTTTATTTTAGACAAATGTCTGTAAATATATTTGACCTGATTATGTTAAATCCTGTGTGTATTTCAACCTATAAAAAATTATATTAAAAAGTAAAGAAGTTCTAATCTTCGTTTATGTTAAATTTAAGGATTATTAAAACATTAATCGGATGAGGATTACAGTGATCCACTTTTAAAAGATAAGACTCTTAGAGATTATTAATGTCCGTCTGATAATCAATCTTACGATATTGATTAAGTCTTTAAAATAATGTTCTACTCTTAACTAATTGATTTATTACAATAGAGTTGTTAACTCTATTAAGATATCTTATTGTGTTTGTTTATGAAATTCGACAATATGTTAAATCCTGAGTCTGTTTTCAACTTATAAAAAATTAAATACAAAATAAAGGGGTTCTAATCTCCTTTTACGTTGAATTAAGGATTATCTAAGCATTAATCGGGTTTACCTTTTTGGGAAATAAGCATCTACTTTTTAAAGATAAGACTCTTGTTGATTATTAATGTCCGTCCGATAAGCAATCTTAAAATATTAATTCAGTCTCCGAAATAGTGATTTGTTGTATATGTATTACGTGTTCGATATGTATTACGTGTTCGATATGTATTACGTATTCAATATCTATTACGTATTCAATATCTATTTTGACACAATATGGATTTTTGACAGAAGGCCACTTTTGTTCAACAACTTTTTTTGAAATTATGTGACCATTAGACACAGGATTTGACATATGGCGTTATGGGTGTAATTTTATATCTATTAAAAACAAAACTTTTTTAGCATATATTAGACTGGGTGGCCAAGCTGGTTAAGGCGTGCGACTGTTAATCGCAAGATCGTGAGTTCAATCCTCACCCTGGTCGTTTTCTTTTTAAAGTCCACGAATTTTATTTAGTTGATTTTTTTTTTTCAAAACACTTACGTTAGATTTGCATTTTTTGTACTTGTGCAAAACTCCTAAAATATTATTAGTTTTCATAGGGTCTCATTGAAAAACGTTTCTTGATTAAATTGCCTAATTTTAAAATCTTGAACCAGATGTTGTATAAAAATGTTACTGGGCAGACAAGAATCATTGAAATGTACTATCTTAGTTGTATCTGTGTATACTAAAAAAACACAGACATAACCTTCTTACAAAAAAAATATGTTGTGGCTAATGATTTATACTTAGAAACATCATACTGGGTAAGAAAATGCTATTACATAAAGAACTTAGACCTCCTTTTTTATTAAGGCTTTTTTTTGTAAAAGACAAGTCTTTCTAATGATGGTTATTTGCGTCAGGATGGTTATCTCATTTACAAGCTTTTTGTTGAAAAATGTTTTAAAAGTTCAAGTGATTGAAAGTACCCAATTCTTCGGTATAAGAAACTTTTGCTTTTGAGCGTGAATGTAAATTATTCTGGCAAAATATTGCTACAAAACTCAATCAATAGGTTGTTTCAAGTAGTGGCGGCTCCATCAGGGAATTGTTGAAGAAAACAAACAAGTGACTAAAAAAGTGCTCAGCAGTAACACTGATCTCTTTAGTTGGAAAAATATTTGGCAAATAAACTCTGATGGCCCAAATAATAGTAATAAAACTGTAAAATCCAATAAAAGATTTGTTGCTCTTGATCTAAAAATGTTTTCCTTTATTTTATTTGTTGGCATCCCAATAACTTCAACTCGTTAACGGAAATATAAATGTTGTCACAAAGAAAATTAGCTCATGGATGAGAAGTATTCTTGATTGAGATTGAAATCAGAAGAAAAAAAATCTTAAGTTCAACTTTGTATGAAATGATTTTTAACTAGTGTTAAAGAAGATGTCATTAGCTTTTATGACTCAGTGATATCTTTTTAAGCTTGTGAAGTCAATGAAACTAGGATCAATAGAGAATGCATCCGGCGAATAGGGATAAAATAGACATTTTTCAAAAGTTTTAACGGTTTAATAGCCGATAGCTGATACCCTAGTTGCCAATTATATTGTTCGAAAATAAATTTCGAGATCATTCAATTTTTCATCTTTGTGCATTCGCCAATAAAAAGAAGTATTTAGTCAAATCCTTAAAAACCACGTCACATTAATGTTTTCCAAATTCTTAAGCCAAGTTTTCATATCAAAATCTTCAACCTTGGAAACACCAGATTCATCAAAGCTTTTTAATAAAAGCACCATATATTTATAGCATAAAATAAAATCAAATGATTGACTCACAGAGCTTTGTGAACAATTGAAAAAGAATCCCAAAATCGTCTTAATGAGTAAAGTTGGAGAGGTCACCATATAATCAACTTGTATAAATAAATCTTTTACCTGGGAGCAGGTTTTTTGCCTCTCTTCTGCATTTTCATGAAAATTCATTTCACAAAAGAAAACGTCGTCCAAAGTTTTGAAGTTTAAATCTAAAATATCCAATGCAATAGAATCTGAAACATTTATCTTTGTTTTTAAACACAACTCACACAAAAGCTGATAAAATTGGGTATTATTTCTTTTTTCAACTATCAGCTTTAAAACTAGGGTGCTTAATGTCATAAGATTCCTAGTAAGCATTTGAATAAATGCAACAAAACTTTTCTGTGGCCTACTTTGCTTAAACACTTTAGTTAATAAATTATTCATTTTTGATATTTTTAAAATAGATTGTCTAACGCATCGACGGAACTGTCTAACTTCAAGAACCTTCAGCTGCCTAAGAAGGTTAAAATCACCATGAGGTTTCCCCTCTAGTTCCACAATTGCGTCAGAGAGTACACGAAAACCATTAAAGTACAGATAGCACAATAAATTGGAAACTTGTGTCATTGTTGAGATGTCACGATATTGTAATTGATCGAGGGCTGTAGAGTCAAAGGATTGAAAGCTTTCGAAACTGAATTTTTCAAATGATTCCACAAATTGTTCATATTGCTTTAAACCGTAAAGAATATTTCCGTTCTCAGAATTGACAACAGCAAAGGTATCAATAAATTTTTGGTCAACCTCTGTATCAGTTGTTGAATTAACCAATCTAAATGCATTCCTGTAAAAATAATTCAATTTTAAAGCTTCTGCCTTCAAATAAGGAGTTTCTGAAAGTTCTTCCAGATCTGCGGTGATTAACTGAGGCATACCGGAAGAAAATGAATTTACCGTATCAATGAATACAACAACTGCTTTAATATTTTCAATTTCATGTTCTGATAATGTTGCTAAATAGCTTTCAGGCTCAGCAATGTGTTGGATTGAACAAACATCTCTGGTTTTATAAACACCCATTGATAAAGCCATATAAATAGCAATCACACCAAAATTCATACCACTCGCTAGTTTGGAGATTGCAACGGTTTTATCTGATATTTTAATAAAAAATAAGCAAGTAAATATTGATAACGTTAAGAAGGAATTGTAATTTTGCAGTCTAAAATCAGCAACAATAATTCTAATGAAGGAATGTAAAATATCAGTCTTAATATCGCTTTGAATTGATTCATTCTCCAAAAATGTATTAAAATTTATATTTGTAGGCGCTTTGAAAAGTACTTTATCTGTGGTAATAGCTATTCTAATAATAGCGAGAATACATGTAATTTCTATGACATCATGTATTGAGTTCCTGTTGATGATTTTTAGCTTACCTAATTTAGTACCAACAAAATGTTTCCTTATCATAATGTCCAAAATACGACTTGGAAGTATGGGGGTAGTCATTTCAACAGCTTGATGTGCAATGTTCACAAGTTCACCAAAGATATCAAAATCAATAAAATAGTTTTCTAAATGATCACAAATGCAATTAAATCTAATTGTCCTAAAATCCATACCATCTGAAACGCAACTTCCTGTACGTTGAACACTTTCCACACTGATTTTCTTTTCCAATGCATCAGAATAAATCTTATAGGAAAAGATTTTTTCCCACTGTTGTGCATCGTACAAAATGGAGGGATACGACTTTTTGAATAACAACGCCAGGTTAGCATCAGAATTTAAATAACCTGTAATAGATGATGCTCCATAAAAATGAACAACATTATCCAACTTGATTGTGGATATTTTGTCAGCAGCTAAATGAACTTTCAAATCACCAAGTAAATCCAAACCTTTCATTATATTAGGGATATTCTGATGTGAATATTTAGTTGAAGTTAACATCTCTTGCAAATTATTCAACTTTCCCTTCAAACCTTGAATACTTTGATGGTAGTTTTCATCAGAATCAATATTTTCAACTTTACCTAATAATTCACTTAAATTAGATATTGAATTTAAAAATTCAAAATATGTTTTATGATTCTGGTTACCAACCATTCTCTCATGTTCAGCATTTGTATCATCAAATCTTTCATCAGTAGCAGACGATGGCATCGAAGAAGATGCATTTGTTGCTGGTGATGCAATAATAGGATCATAATTATTTGATTTAGCTTTCTTCACTTGTTCAAATTTTGTAGGAGAGTATTGTTGATATTGGCAAACATCAAGACCGGTTTTTGCACATGAACCACAAATAGGTTTTGATCGGTCACATTTAATTTTCTTTGATTTGCACAATAAACACGATACAGTTTGTCTATTTCTTTTCCTTTTACCCTTGTTGCCTGTACCAACTAACTGAGTGGAGTTGCTTTCGGTTTTATTTGAAGGAGTAGAAGTAAGGTATGGTGGAGTGACTCCATTGGGTGACTTGGTTACGTCATTATTATTATTATTTTCTATCGGAGGTGAATGTGAATATTGACGACTCGAGTTCATTAAATTATTTTGAAATGGAAATTGACTGTCTGAGGCATTGAGGGAATTTAAATTTTGGTTTGGGGACATGGTGTCCTAGCTTGGAGCAGGAGAGATAACGTTTTGACTCTTTGTGTAGCTCACCAATTTTTATTTTTATTTTTTTTTTTTCTTCTCTCCGTTAGCGGAATCTGAAAATTGTTGAAATTTATTTATGGAGGTGAACAAGAGTTGTTCTCGTTTTGTGGACCAATGAAGAAGTAGCAAAATCAACAATGAAACTTTGTGTAGCAAAATTTATTATAGATTATAATTAAAAGTATGTAAAGTAAAACAAATGGATAGAGAGAAATATGAACTTTTCTGAGGTGCAAATAAACATGAGCATTTATCGTTATTTAAAGAGAATCAATGCAATTATCATCCTTTTCCCTTTCCTTTTTATTCTTCTCAACAATTTTATTGATCAAATGGTTTCTATAATTTTACCAATTTCAATTATCTTTATTATTGACTAATTTATAAACTCGGATAAAAAGTTAATGGTAAACTTTGGTATCCTTCCAAAACTCCCAACAAACATGTACACTATTAAGCACATTTACTATTTCAATTAATTTAATCTTGTTAAAACTAATATACAAATTAAATTTCAGGTATTTAAAAAATTACATTTGACTAACTCTTTGAGCTCCATTTGTTTCTAAAATCATCTTTTCCCTTTTTAAATCTTCTCTTGAAATAGTTGGACCAAAATCACCCTCATAAATTGTAGCTCCCGATTGTCTACGAAGTTCAACAACCATACATTCCCATGTTCTTAACACATGTTCAGCACTTGGTCTGTTAAGGGGGTTAGGTAACATCATCCAGTTTACAATTTTGTCCAATGATCCTGATCCATCGCAAAACCAAACTGGTTTCCAATCTTCCATCATTGAAATAGCATCTATATTTTCTAATAATGACCCGCCACTTGCTGTACCTGTAGCAGACCTCTTAGCAAGATCCCCACTGCTTAATCTACCGGCATCTGATAAATCACCACTTCTCAATTTCCTCCAAGGAGATCCATTTTCTGGCAGAACAACATTAGCAGCAGTTTCTAACATAATTAACCCCACAGAAAATATATCTGCCTTTGTTGTATATTCATGCCTTGAAATAATTTCTGGGGCAATATATTCTCTATCACCTTCTCTATCAAAGTCACCCTCATCATTTGTAATTGGTAATTTAACACCTACACCGAAATCTCCAATTTTCAATGTACCATCAAATGTAATAAATATATTAGCAGGTTTAAGATCTAAATGAATAATATCATGTTTATGAACCCAGTTCAAACCTAACATTAATTCAACAAGAATTTTCCAAATTCTCCATTCATCTAATTTGGATCTATTCCCCTCAGAATTTTGTTCTAATAGGAATTTGTCTAATGTACCATTTTCACAATAATCGGTCATAATGTAAAGTTGATTGTTAAATTCCCATGCCGATATTAGGGTAACAACGTAATCATTACCATCATTTTCTCCTCCATTGTTATTTAAAACTGAAACCTCCTTTAATAGTTCCACTTCCTCCCATAGTCTCTTTCTCTTTTTAGGACCAGAAATTTGATCCTTAGTCTTTTTAACAGCATATTTGATTCCCTTAAATCCCACTTCATAAACAAGAGAAAATTCTCCATTCCCAACTAATGAACAATTACCGAATTTTTCATATAAATGAGAATCAATTTCCATCTTTTGAATGTCGGATGTATTACCTACATCAGTTATAACACTTGAAGTCCATTGTAATGATGGTGGTTCATTTGAAATATTCATTGGTCTTTTAAATGTTTCAACAGGAGTCTTTGGGCCAAATGATTCAACGGTACTATTGTCATGATTAATTTTAAGTGGTTTAAGATATTTCTCAGATACTAATGACTGTTGAGATCCAGCTCGTTGCCAATAGCTACCTTTACTTGTATCTGAAAGACCCATAGTAAACCTTGCTGATTTTTTAATTGTTGGTGATTCATTATCAATAATGATATCATCATCAAATGATGTTGAATTATACTTTGGTGGATTTAAATCTGATAACAAATCTTTAAAATCGTCATCTCCATTAAGTCCCATTTTGACATTTGAAGCAGAAATTTTATTATCATCAATTTGCATATCTAATTGGTCCAATCTAGAGGGCTCAATCCAATGATTTTTAATAAAACTACCGTTACCATCAACAGTAGTATTCAATGTAGAATTATTGATAGATGTACCTAATGAATTATTAAATGAATTATTATTAGAGGTTGGGAGTTTATTACTAATACTAGCATTACCAGTAGTACCAGTACCAATAGCATCTCTAAGTCCCCTCTTCATTGGAGTTTCTGGAACGGGTTTCCATTTTTCTCGTCGTTGATCTCTGACAGATTTATCTGATTTGCTTACAAGTCCAGATGATGAAAATGCTGATAATAAAGGTTTCACTGAATTTAAAGATGCCGATGTTGATACCTTTTCTTGGTTAGGTTGATTAAATGGAGTTAAATAATGACCATTTGATGCAATTGGGGCACTGGCAATTCTTCTATTTGGGAAAACATTGAACCTTGCATTTGACTTTGGTAAATTCAATGGGTTGGCAGTGCCTTCTTCGTTACCAATATTTTTTTTTCTTGGAGTTGAAGAATTTAAATTATTGATACCACTACTATTGGAGTTGCTAAATCTATTTTTCTTTATGGAAGGTTCATCATGTTTAAAGAAAGGTGAAATTGATGAACTAGTTGAAGAAGAACTTGAAGAATTTCTTAGGGGTATTGAACCAAAGATATTATTTGATTTTTTATTATTGATAGAGCCAGAAGATAATGGAGGAGTCCCCCCCAATGAAGCTATTGAACCCAGAGAATTCGATGAATTTTGAATTTGAGTTTGATTTTGATTTTGATTTTGATTGTGACTTAATATTGATAATGAATCAATTGGTTTCATTGAACTTGTAACAATATTACTTAAAGAATGCTTATGAAGAGGAAATATTCTCTTTGGTAAATTGATTATTGAAGGAGTTGACCTTGAATAAGGAATGTTCATTGTATTGGGATTATAATTGTAATTGGAGTTATGAGCAGCATCAACGTCAATATCGATATCGATATCGATATCCCCATCTCCATTAGCATCCCCACCCCCACCCCCACCCCTATCCGCATCCATGTCCACTTCATGATCATTATCTTCATTGCCACTATCGATATCCATTTCAGTATCTTGTTCAAATGACAATTCATTGAAACTTTTTAACATTTCATCGTTTTTAGAGTAGTTATTTTGAATAATTCTTGAAGTTGAGGGGGAAGTAGTAACCATTGAAAGATTTGAAGAGCCCCTAGAAGATAAATTAAGCACACCTGAACTTCTCTTCAGATTGATATTAGGTCGTTGTAGTTTTTGCTTAGTTGAGGGGGATAATGAGTAAAGGGATGATGGACTTTGTGATGGACTGTAATGAGTTCTCTTTTTCGAATTGGCGGGGAATGCTGTTCTATTTAAAGTTGATGGAGAGACTTCAACCAAAGGTTGAGAGGGTTCTCCCTGTTGATGATGATGGTGCATCTCAATGTGGTTTAAAAGGTCAATTAATTGGTTTAGTTTGATTGTTGTTGTTGTTATTTTTGTTGTTTATTGTTTTTTCTCATTTCGTGTGGCGTCTGTAAAATCGACGCGAGAAGGGGAGGGAAACACGCGCGCGCCACATCTGCATTGGGAAGGTTAGCCGACATTAGCCGATTATAAAACTAGCCGATTAGCCGGCGTCCAACAACATCCGGAAAAAAAAAACCCCCCTCCCCCATCTTTCCAGCGATGCTGAATGAAAAATGAATGGTGAATTTTTCAACTGAACGTTTTCCACCAAAAACAAAGTTGAACTTTTTCCTTGTTCTGTTAATTGTTATTGCTTTATTTTGATCAATAAAACCAAGATGAACCCTGCTGTTACTAATTTGGTGTTGATGCTTGTTTCTATGCAAGTCACAAAGCGTCTTGATTTAGAAAACCCAGATATTATCTTTTATGTGAGATTGGCTTTTGCCACCGGTACCCTTTTAACACTTGCTGTTTACTTATATGTTAGACAAGTTATTGTTAATAAGAATGATCTTACTACTTTAAAATACCTTGAACCTGCTAATAAATTGGCTGGTGAAACCGAAGATAAATTAGTTACTACTACCGTTAAGGATTACGATTTATCTCAAGTTCAAAGTTCTATTAAGGGGATTTTCACTTCATTAGCTATGACTGGTTTCATGCATTTATATATGAAGTTCACTAACCCATTGGTTATGCAATCTATTTCTCCATTAAAGGGTGCTCTTGAATCCAATATTGTTAAGATTCATCTCTTTGGTCATGCTGCTACTGGTGATTTAAAGAGACCATTTAAGGCTGCTCCTTCCCTTTTGGCTGGTTTGACTGGTCAAAACAATAACAAGACCGACAAGGCCTCTATTGAAAGGGCCGAGACTGCTGGTGTTGGTGGTGTTAAGGAAGAATAATTAAATCTATTTTTTTTAAAAAATTTACGTTAATTAAATTCCCTTTACATATCTATCTATCTCTATATTTTAACTGAATTATATACATACAGTAAAAAAAATGCAAAAGGAATAAAGATACAATAAAAAGAAGATGATTATATTAGAATGAAAAATAAAGCTATTTAGGTTTAGTATTAAGTTCGAATTTTAAATCAAGTTCTAGCTAATAAAATCAATAAAACAATAAAACATAAAATTGTAAGCATTGATAATAATAAAACGTAATTACCACTTGTTTGGAAATAAAAATATCGATCATCATCTTCATAACCTTCATTACCACTATCCTGTTGATATACCCAATAATTTTTATAATCTCCATTTGAATCCATAAAATAAAAATCCACACTTTTACCTCTAAAGTATCCAACACAACACAATATTAATGCATATACTTGGAATACAATACCTATTGAAGCAAAATCCTTGGAAAATAACTTCATAACTAATACAGAAAATGATAAGACACCAAGACAAGTTCTAATATAAGCACCCTGATAAGTTCTTTGATGTGCTCTAATATCTAATTGTTGATCTTTAGTTAATCCAGTTATACGAGAGGGTTTTCTATGTAATTTGTTCAATGTGTCTGGTCTTACGGACGTTGCGGCTGTCATATGGAAAGAAAGAAGGGGAGACAAGAGGGGGGGAACCTTTTAGCAAAAGGCCTTTATTTATTTATTTAGTTATCTATTAATGATGGTAAAAAAAGATGAAATTTATACACAAAGTAGTTTACACACACACATACACACATATGGATAGAAAGATAAGTGAAACCTAACTTCAAATTAGAATTAAAATTATGCAATTATTAGTAAAACTAATAAGATAAGTAATACCACTATAAGTAATGCAATACAACAATCCCCCCCCCATTCACTTGTTTCAAGAAATTTGTTCATTTTCTTCATACCGGTCCCCACGATCTTCAAATTCAGTCGATCCATGTTATCTTCAACTTGATCAAGCAAGGATCGTTGGTCTTCTAATTCTCCACTTATATGTAGTGCTTGCTGATGAAGATTATTTATGGATTGAGTTAATTGGGTTGAAATTAATAGATCTTGTTCTTGAAGTAATTGTTGATGATATGCATTTGTTGCTTCCTTTATATCTTGAGGTGAATCAAAGGGGTTTTCACCATACTGTCCTGACAAATCATTGGCCCCTCTTTGAGATCTGAAATCTCCAAGTTGATTTTTAAGGTCTTCAATTTGTGTCTTTTGATCAATATTTAATCCATGAATTGATTCTAAATCTTTAACCAAATGAACAAATTCCATTTCTAATGGTTGATATTGAATGCTTTGAGGTCCTAATCCCTCCAGTTGTACCAGCATTCTTGTTGCCTCATTGTAAAGCTTATCAAATTCCATTCTTAGTTTAAATAATAATTACAATAAGAGAAAAGAAGTGTATAAGGGAGAAAAAAAAAAGGTGGCCAAGATAATTGAGCTTGGAAACAAGGATAAGAGGAAGCAAGAGTGTGAAATGAAGATCATTGACCACCCAAAGGGTAGAAATAGTAATATTGCGTATTTAAATGTTGATGAATCACAATTATTGACCCTTATGGAGGCAAGTATCGATCCATTAAAGAGTGTATCAGTTTTAGTTAAAAATGGTGTTCAATTGGCTTATAAGATTAAAACATATTCAAACGAAACCAAAAGTCATGTAATGGATTCTAAGATTATCAAAATCATTAATAAACAAACAACAAATAATAATTGTAATGTTTATTTACCATTAAATAGGGATATTGGTTTAAATTTAGGTGATCAATTATCAATTATTAATATGGTGAATTTCAATCCACAATTGTATCAAGATCAATTGATCTTAATTAAGAATCAATTAAAAATGAATTCTATTATTCAATTTATTGTACAAGATCAATCGACAATAATGAATAAAGATGGAATGTCCTTTAATAAGACTCAAATTAGAAGAAGGTTAATGGATGTTATGCATATTGATTTGAAATTACTTGATGAATTAATAAGTAAATTAGAATTAAGTGCAAGTGATGAGTTGAAATCTACTTATTTAATCAAATGGCAAGACTTATTTAAAATGGGGGTTATGGGGTTACAAAATAAATATTGGAATCAATATATTCAATCACTAGGGTATGAATCTAACAATCTAATGACAAGTATAATTGGGGGGGTTCAACCTGATATTAATAGAGAGGAAGTGAATTTTCTTCAAGTAATAAATGTTAATGACGATGAAGCCAAAAAGAGAAAGAAAGATAATAATCTAAAGAATCAAAATAAAATTAAAACTTCAGTACAGGATGAAACTACAATTCAGGCTCAAACTTCAGTGAAGAATAAAGTTAAAGTTAAAGTGAACGTTAAATCGGAATATGAAAGTGAGCGTGAGCGTGAACGTGAACCCGAACGAGAAGCTGTACTTGAAACTAATGCTAAAATCAGGGTTACATCCAAGACTAGAACCAAAACTGAAAACGGAGCTCAGCCCCAACAGAAGACAAAAGGCGGTCTTAAATCAAAAGCCACATCTCAACTTGAAGTTGGAGACCAAAACCAACACCAACACCAACACCAACACCAACACCAACACCAACACCAATCCAAAATTTCTAATGATAATGACCAATATTACATCAATAAAATCAACGAATTACGTGAAATAGTGAAAACATTTCAAGAGAGATACCTTATTTATTTTCAATGGTATAATGAATTAGATGCAGTATGGTTTAAATATAAGGACATTTTAGTTGATAATGATAATAAGGAAACTATGAAAAAATTTCAGAATTTATTACACAAGAGTGGAGATGATCATACTGTTAATAGCAGGGCAGGAAATCCATCTAATATGCCACAATGGTCAGCATATATTGAACGATGGAATGATAGAGTTGAAAAATTTTTACAACTTCATAATGATATTATGGAGATGAGATGGGACGTTTTCAAATTGAGTTCTGAGTTAGAGACAAAGGCAATTGATATGGGTGTTGCTAAAGATGGTGAACAATTTTGGGAGCATTATTTATTATCATTACCATTAGTTTAATTAAATTAGTTTGATTTGAATCGTATACATACATATCCAGTATATATATAATACATCAAACACGTGAATGGGTTTAATTAATAATACAAGTAATACAATTTGGGTGAGTAAGTAAGTAAGTAAGTAAGTAAGTAAGTAAGTAAGTAAGCAGGTAGGTAAATACACGGTAAAATAACTAACTAACTAAGTAAAAGAGGAATAAATAGTTGGAATAAATATGTTAATTTTTCAATCAAGAATAATACGTGAATATGATGGATAACAAAATGGTGATACAAATTCAATTCAATTCATTATTTACAATAAACCTCTAGTTTCGAATTGTTTGTAAAGAGCCGCACCTAACATACCTGGAGATGGGACAACTTCGATTTGAGCCTTTGTAAGAGCTTCAATCTTAGATTGAGCAGTACCCTTACCACCAGAGATAAGAGCACCAGCGTGACCCATTCTTCTACCAGGAGGAGCAGTGACACCAGCAATAAAGGACACAACAGGTTTTGGAACATCTCTAGTTAAATTGAATTGCTTAAGGTATTCAGCAGCTTCTTCTTCAGCAGAACCACCGATTTCACCAATCATGATAATACCTTCAGTTTCAGGGTCATTAACAAAGAGGGAGAGGGCATCAATAAAGTTAGTACCAGGGGAAGGATCACCACCCATACCAATAACAAGGGATTGACCAAGACCAACTTGAGTTGTTTGAGCAACGGCTTCATAAGTTAAAGTACCAGATCTTGAAACAATACCAATCTTACCTCTCTTATGAATTGATTGAGGCATAATACCGATTTTACATTGATCAGGTGCAATAATACCAGGACAATTTGGACCCACTAATCTAGTTTTAGATTGTGTTTTAAGTAATTGAGAAACTCTTAACATATCTTGTTGAGGAATACCTTCAGTGATACAAACGACCAATGGGATTTCAGCAGCAACTGCTTCTTCAATTGCGGAAGCGGCAATTGGAGGTGGAACAAAGATACCAGAAGCTGTTGCACCTGTTTCCTTCATAGCGTCAGCAACAGAGGCAAAGACAGGTTGACCTAAATGAAGTTGACCTGCCTTCTTTGGGTTAGTACCACCAACAATTTTAGTACCATAATCAAGAGCTTGTTGAGCATGGAATGTTGCTTGACGACCTGTGAAACCTTGGAAAATGACCTTAGTATCAGAATTGACTTTAAGGTTCTTGATAGTGTCAGCATATTGCTTAGCGACCCTGCAACTAGAGAATGATCTTTTAAACATGATGTTGATGTATTGTATTTGATAAATTCAAAAAAAAAATCACCTTATTTAAAAAAGAGGGGGGAACTCAAAGAAAAGTTCAACAACCAAGCTGAGAAATTGACAAGACTATAAAAAAAAAACAAATTAAAAAAAAAAAAACGACTAGTTTTGCAGGCGCTTTACCGAATCTTTGATGACCCCGCGTTTGGCTTCAATGGGAGGAAGAAGGTCCACGCTGTGTGATTGGCTGCCTTCTCCTTCTCTCTGTTGTTGTCACAGCGTCAATGGAGAAAAGGATATTGTGATCATCCTGATCTCAATCCATTCCATTCCCACACTCACTCACACCGTGCTTAACCCCAGTCTATAAACTGCCCCGGGTCGCCTTTTCTCGGATTTCTCTCCTCCCCCAAACCCCCCCCTCTCTCTCTCTCTCTCTTATCAAATTCAATCCACCTTCGTAAATCACATCTTCCTTTCATTACCCCCCCCCCCTTCTACATTACTTTAGTAATCATTTACAACTACAACATATGACTGGCTTTTCATTGAAATCATTAAATCCTTATTGGTAATCATTCTAGTAAATCTTATTTCTTTATCAAAATATAATACTAGCCAGATTAAGTAACTAAATAACTCAACTGTTTAATGGTTTATTTGCTAACAGTTTGACCACAATTTGTGAAGCGTGTTTATCATATCATATCATATCAACACAACAAAAGCTCAATTCAACACATATCACATCTAAATCTGTTTGATGATGAGCATTCACCGAAGAAGAGCATCTCATGAGCAATACGTTAACCAACTAACTTTGATTAGTTACACTATTGATGAAATCATTCTTGTCATCTATCATACATTTGCATAATACACTAATTAGAAATTTTAAACTATTTATGTATAAATGTCAATCGAGCCCCCCCTTTATGTAAAGATATGTTGATTGGCAAATTGTGGAGTCATGGCCTTACTAATGACAATGCATTGACAATGAATGGTATTTGTTAATCAAGACCAGCAAACCATACCACATCACTTTTGCTATATTGTGTTTTCACCAACTATAGCTACTAATAATTATAATAAAGTCTTGTACATAAACATAAACACACACACATTTCAACCATCTTCTCTTCTCTTCTCTTCTCTTCTCTTCCCCTTTCAATTAATAAATAACCCCCCATATCTAATACTACGACCTCCAAGTAATTCCCAATCATCCCGACTAACCCACATTTCCTCAATAACTCTCAATTTAGAATAAACACACCCCCCCTTCCATCCAATTGTTTGTGGATCTAAATCACTTGGTCCCATAACATCAATTGGTGCTTCACTACCTGAATCCAAAATCTTTGATAATTTATTTAATTGATCATCACTTAATTGGAATCGTTCATCATTATGACCCTTACGCCAATCCTTCATTTTTTTTATACATTCAAATAATTTGGTATTAGCCATAACATTGGTTCTATTAATATGTAATCTATCAATAAGCATATTTTCAATACCATTTAAACACCCCCCCCCTCCAACAACACAAATATTCGACCAAAATTTCTCCATACGTTCAGCATCTTCACTTGCACCAACACCAATCGATTCAATAATTGCTAAATCTAATGGTAACATATTTCTTCTTAAATTTGAACTTAAATTATAAGAATAATCCGGATTATATTGTGATTTATATTTATCATCAAGCCATTCATTTAAATGGAATTTACTTGGTTTAGCTCTTTTAGCACCCCCCCCACCTGCTGTATTAGGTTCATTATCATGATAAATCTCACTAATTATTTCTAAAATATCCTTTAATTCACTATTCGACAAATATATTTTAGATTCTTGAAGTCTTTGTAAAGCGGAAATTGAACTTTCATTTAAATATCCCTCAAATGTACCACATTTATTTTTCAATATTGGTGATTTAATTGATCTCACTGGTGCTAATTGTGTCAATAACATACCTGAATTAATTTTATTCAAAGTGGATTTCATTAAAATACTTTCTTCTTCACTTTCATTAAATATTTCAGGATAAAATAACCCCATTGGACATGTCATTACATCATCCCAAACTTTTAATAGATACTTTTTGAGTTTAATTTTAACTTCATTTTGATTATGCCCCCTCCCCCCCCCCTCCCCCTCACTTGATCTATCTCTAACAATAACATGAGTTGTTTTAATCCCAATAACTTCATCATCAAATGTTGCACATTCCTTAAATAAATCTTGCATTGTACTAAATTGTCTAATATCAAGTAAATTAACAGGCCATTTCAATTGTTGATTAATTAATGATTTCCCCCACATTCTAATAACGTCATTAATTCCATAATCTAATTCTAGTCTTGAATGATCCAAAACGACACCCTCGTCAACACATGCAATATGAATAGATCTAGATCCAATATCAACAATACAACCAGATGATAACCCCGCACCAAATGATGATGCTAGCGCCTCTTGAATAACTGCAACATTTTTAAAATTTAATCTTGTTAATAAAAGTCCAACCATCGTTTCAATATAAGCCTTGGAATAAAGATTTGGTAAAACTAACATGACATTAATTGATGAATAATCTTTATAATTAATTTCAAATTTGGTCTTTAATGATTCCCTTAAAATTAATTCAATATCTCCAAGAATTTCTTCTGGACATTGATATTGAGGATCTGTATCATTAAATCCTGATTCTGATCCTGATGTAAAGGGGGATCTAATGATCCAATTTTCTAAATCTCCAATTTTCAATACTTCTTCACCAACAATTGCATCACCATATTGATAGTTTGTACTGAATATTGTATCATTATCTTCCATTGAATCATCAATGGTTTCAACTTGTCCCTTTCTATTGAATAATAAACATTGTTCAGTTGAATTTGGTAACATTCTTCTTTTATAATATTTCATTCTTTCCTTAAAGGATTCCTTAATTGGAGCTTTTAAATCTTTAAAATTGGGGGAATCAACCATTTGAACAATATCATTTTTCCTTTCAACTTCATGTCTTGGGGGGTCTAATGGTAGATCATGAGATTCCCTTGATTTATATGCAACAACATTTAATACACTTTGTGCTTCGATATCATTACACCAACCAATTTTAATGAATTGTGATCCTGGATGAATCACTAAAATCCGTGTATCTTGAGGAGTTTCGCCCTCTGCTTCTCCGTCAACTTCAATATCCATTTCACTAATATCTTCATCCAATTCAGGAGTCATTTCTTGTTTAGGAGTCGCAGAGGGGGTGTTGCTACTACTAGTGTTGGTGTTATTAATGTTATTGATATTTAATGCTGCACTATTACCATTAGCCATTTTTCTTCTTTTCATATTACTTAACACTGTTTCCCTAGTATTTCTAACCATTCTAAATTGGTCATCCTTTCTTAAATACTCTGTATAATAATTCTTTTGATTAATTAATGGTACAAAGGGGATACTTGAGAATGCCATTGAATCATTTGATTGTTTTTTAATCCCTGCTTTATCCAACTTGGATTGAAGCTTTTCACTTGCCCGTTGTCTATCTTGTCTTCTTTTTAGAAGAAGTTGGGGGTCTGTACCCATTGACGACGCCATTGTTTAATTATCAATGTTAATTCACCATGGATGGATGGCTTATATACATTTTTTTTTCCTGTTTGTTTTTTTGATGGCTCCAAAACACGCTCAGCTCATTCATCATTAACTATAAATCAATCAATCCTAATTAATTAACATATACAGTAACTTTCTCTTTTACTTTTGCTTTCACTTTTACTTCCACCTCCCTTATTAATCATAATAAACTAATAATCAATCACTTTAACCAATAAATTGAACACAGTTTTCCATTTAATAGCAACTCCAACAGCAACTGATAATGTTGCAAACAGGGTCACTATAAGTACACCACTTGAAGCAGCAGAGATATAACATCCATAACAAATCAATGTGACCAATGACCAAATGGGGGGGTTCAATTGAGGAAATTCTCTTAATAAAACAACCCCAAATTTAATTAATAAAGTTGAATTAACACCTCTTGATTTAAGCAACCCCCCCAAATCAAATTGTTGTTGGTACTTTTGCTGATTGATATATTGAACTAATAAGGAAGTGAATTCTGGATCTGTTGCTAATTCCATGAATTGTTTAATGTCTTGCCAAATTGACATGGTATTTGCTACCGCCATCAATGCCGTATTCAATATTTGATAAAACACCATAATGATGAATCCAACGGTAAAGAGGCCTGTCATTTCCATGACTAGTGGACGATGTCGACGCTGGAGGTGTGCTTGTGACTGAGTCTGCGATGGGGGTGGGGGTTGGGGTTGTGTTTGATATTGTGCTTGGTAATGATCTCTTGTTCCTGTCAAGGTGGCTGATGAAAGACGAAGTGGATGTCGTTCTTCTCGTTCTCGTTCTCGTTCTCGTTGTTCTCGTTGTTGTTGTTGTTGTTGTTGTTGTTGTTGTTGTTGTTGTTGTTGTTGTTGTTGTTGTTGATGATGTTCTTGAATATGTAACTGATGTCGATAAATAACCTCCCTAGCTTCTTGAACCGTCCCAATAATGGTATTTGTGTTTGATTGGGTATTTGCATTTGTATTTGCCGGGGTATTTGTATAACGAGAATGGGCCAATCGATTGGCCAAGTCAATCAGCTCCTGTATTTCAAACTGGGGGATACTTGAATCCACCCCCCCCTCTAGATCCATTTGTACTTGAGGCTATATTTGAGGTTGAAGTTGAAGACAAATGAAACCGATGAAAAAAAAATATATACACCACTTGATAAGTGACAGAAAATGAAGATGAGGATGGGGATAGAGGTAGAAGGGGATGGCTGATGGATAGAAACTCCCATGAAAAAGACAAGATACACAGTACAAACTACAACTCGCCTCCAGCCCTCAATTTACTTTAAATCTGAATTGAATTTAAATAAATACACACATATCTAAATAAATAATAATAAAAAATGTATGAGTTATGTTGTATATGTATGAATCGAATAATGGAATTTAATACCCCCTTTTTCATCCCCATGCCGTAATCATTTAAACATTCTAACAGGATAACTGGTATCGTACATACCATGTTCATCCTCATTAAGAATTCTTAATTTGAAAGATTTGTTTAATGTTGGTGCAACAATTGGACCACCATCCTTATTGAGAACTTCACCCTTGATAACATTAGAAGTACAAGATTTCAAAATAGAAGTCAATTCAACATCATTAGAAGTTGCTTGCGCAAGAGCCTTAACACCAGCATCACCCTTTGGTAATCTTGAGATTGTTTGGTTACCCAATTTTAATAACACACCAACTTGAGATTGATCAAATGTAGACATTCTAGGGAAATTTCTTCTATGGTCTCTAGCAGAATATTCATTTCCAATAATATCACTAGCAGGGATTGTTCTGGCTGCTGAATCCTTATATTGGTGAGGTTCACTAGTTGGAGCTGGGACTCTATAGAATGGCACATATGGGTTACCACTTGATCTATTTGGCACGAGAGTTAACCATTGTCTCAACACCTCCCAAATCCCCGTGGAACCGGTCGTATACTTCTTGAACACTGGCACTGGACCTCCAGACATTGCTTTTCCTTGTAATTGAATCAGGTTCAAACTTCAAATTTTAAATTAATTTTATTTTCATTGGCTTACAAAAAAAAAAAAGCAGGGCAAAAAATTTGAGGGGGGACGGGGGTACAACAAAAACCCATGTTTGCGGTGCAGGGATGTGCGCTCAGCACGCTCAGCACGCTCAGCATTCTCTGTCAGCAAAGGATTTAATCATCCCAGCTTCACTTTCCTCGTACTCAACACACACAACATCCTCCTCTCCGCCACTGGTAACAACAACTCTGGTGTTTGCTTGAACCAACTGCTTTCTTGGTAACTTCTTTTCCAAAACAAGATTTCTAAATTTCAACATTTCATCACTAACATCACTTTGTGACTTGAAGAATTCACTGCCCCTTTTAACGTCACCGCTACATTTATAAATATGTAATTTCTTCAACAATTCACCAATAGCTTCTTGTCCAATACTAGAGATTTGGGATCTGTCGACTTTGATGACCAAATCACTATAATCATCCCTTTCATATTGAAGAGTAACCAATTTCTCACCTTTCAAACTTGGTTTGGCATTCAAATAAGTATTCAAAATGGCATATCTCGCTTGACAATGAGCTTGACCCCATTTACCCTTAGTATAATACTCCATACCACAAAACCCAGCACGACACATTGATAAATACATCACATAAATAATATCATCTTGTTGTTGCTTTGTAGTGAAGCCAAAGATACTTAAAATGTCTCTATTAGTACCTAAATACATGGCCACTGCTTCAGCACGACATTCTTCATATGCACCAGCAATGGACCCAAATAATGACCCCCATGTCACACCCTTACCATAATAAGTGGTGAGAGGTTCTCCATCAAATCCAAGTGGTGGATTACCCTTATCAAAATTGAATCCACCATCATCTAATTCCATTAATAATTTCCCCGTTCCATGACCCAAAAGTTCATGAATCCCCACTTGAACTTCAAATGCTTCAACTCTATACTTTTCATAAAGTTCACAATCTTCTTCACTAATAAATGAAATTGGTTCCTTTGAAGACTTTGCACTTAACACATTACCCAATGAAACATTTTTGAAACCTTCATTAATTCTAATCTTATCATAATTAGGAATATTGATACCAGCAGGACAACCTGAACCTGCAAATGTTAAAACTTCAAGTGAGGTGAAATCTGGGGGGGTGAATTGGTCCTTTTCAAATTCCTTTGACCATGGTAAATCCTTAATGAATTTAGGGGCATTTTCAACAAGTGATTGGAATTTAGCTGTACGATCCTTATTGACCATTGCAACCAACCCCTCCCATTCACCTTTAGTACCAAGATAATCTCTATAAGTTTCAATGAATCCAATATTTGTTTCAACACTAGGATTCAAATCTTTAACCCAATATCTTTGAGATTGGAAATGTGCCTTCATTGATCCTGTTAAAAAGGATTCAATGTATTGTTCTAACATCAATTCCTGAGTTGAATTAGCAGCATATTTCTTTGCCAACATTAAATTTTCAACAACCTGATTAAATTCCTTATGATGATCACCAAATTGGAAGGTCAAAGACGCTCTTTCACCATTAGGTAATTTGAATTCAAGTGGTTCTTGGGGGTAATAACCTGTACCATTGGATTTGAAAGCACTAGCAACATGAACAATGAATTGGTCCTCCCCCCTCTTTTCAACTCTAATATTTTCAGGCATAATACCATGTTGAGCCAACGCTGCATCCACTGCTTCACCCTCAACTTTAGTGACCTTATTCAAATAATAACCAGTAACATTACCATCTTCAGGCCCGCCCAAGAGTGCCACCTTTTCGTTGATGTTGAAAATATCAAATTTCACTTGATTGAAAAGTCCAGTGATTTGGGGGTCGTTGATTTCATTGATGAGATTGGTGAATTGGTCCACATCTAATCTAGGAATGAACTTGGTGTCGCCAAAGGATTTGTAATTGCCCAAATTAGCCAAAACCATTGATGCATATTGTAAATAATGATCAACAGCATTGGAGTTGTTGGATAACTTGGAATAGTTGTTGTTTAAAGCTTTATCGATCTTCAAAATGAGGTTGAAGATTGCTTCTGATTCGGGGGAAACTGAACGTAACACAGCACGAGTCCCCCAATGAGAGGCCTTGGAGAAGTAATGGGCATATAGTTTATCTCTTTGAGACAATTGATCAAAGAATGGCTTTGCTGTCAAGCGAGCAATTGGGGCGCCCTTATCAGCCAGATAGTGGGTTTTGTTGAAAGAATTGGAGGTGGAGGCTGAGATTGTCGACATTGTTCTTCTAAACATTCAACAAGGACGGGGGTGGGGGAAATAAGAAGAAGAAGAAGAAGAAGAAGAAGACCAGTTTAAATGAAGCGGCTCCCTTCTTTGCTGCCTTTTCCATCTCGTTTTCAGTTTTTTTTTGTTTTGTTGTTGTTGTTGTTGTTGTTGTTGTTACTGTCTCTCTCCATCTTTAAAACAAACCTAACATGAACTCCCAATCACACCAACATCCTCAAAGAAAGAGACAAAATCAATTAGAATCCCAAATTCATAACCAATTACATTTGTTAACTACTAATTTGAACCAAATGATCTTTAAATTAGATCAAATTCAAAAAATTAATGATAAAACAGTTGTTACATCCAAATTACAACAGTCTTACAATAAGCAATAAAATGATGACATGACCACAATTAAAATACACATAATTTATAAAAAAAAGGGAAAGAAGAGAAGAAGAAGAAGAGGAGAAGAGAAGAAAAGAATAAAGAAAACAAAAAGACAAGACAATACAAGAGGAAATGAAATAAAAAAAAAGTAAGGTAATAGCACATCATATGTGATACCATAATGTATTAATTTTATTCCTTCATTCGATTCTTAATCTATTTCTTTGGTAACAAGTTGAATCTTCTCTTAAGGGTAACTCTTTGACGGGAAAATTTATCATCTGGAGAAAATCTTGCAGGGTGGGCTGATTTTGTGATTTCGCCATCGACCAATTGTTTCTTGAGCGTGTAGACTCTCTTGCCTTCGGTGTCCAAAGTGTACATCAAATGCATCTTGTTGAAATGAAGTGAAATAAAAGAAATTTCAATGGCAAGTTGAAAATTTTTTAGTTGATTTTTTTTTTTTTGCTTCTCACAGCAAAGAGAAAAAAAAAAAAAAAACCCGAGTTGGAATTGAAGGTGATGGAAAATCCGTATCTCACACACCTTTTTTATTTCATTTCATTTGACTTTATCTTTACAATATGGATGACATATTTGCCGATTTGCTTAACAATAATAGCAAAAAACAAAACAATGCATTTGGATCTCAAACTTTAAACCAATTACAAACTAATGGTAATGTTCCACAGCCTCCAAAACAACAATCTGCTTTCAATTTAGATCTGGATTTCCTGGATGAATACGTGTCCAATTCCAATTCCAATTCCAATTCTAAATCAACAATTAATGCCAATTCATCACATGCTAATAATAATACTAATACTGAATCCTTTAATTTGTTAGATAACCACGCTGATATCCAATTCAATTTGTTAAATGATAATAATTCACATCAACCCAACCCCACTATTGCATCTTCAATAAACACTCCAAAACCAAAATCAAAATCAGAACCACAATCATACACGCAACCCCCAAGCGTGGACACTCTTCGTGATGAATTGCTTGCTGAATTAATTGATATGGGCTTCAATACTGACAATGCCAATAAAGCTTTAGATAAAACTGCCCAAACCTCTGGTAGTAAATATGATATCAATAGAGCAATTAACTTTTTAATGGCAGACCACCAACAAAACCCACAAAACCCATATGCTAATAACACCATCACCAATAATAAAGTTGGTGATATTGGTTCATTGATGGATGACTTGTCAAATGACTTCTTTACAAGGGCCTCTCTATTTGGTAAGCAATTGCAAAAGGAATTGAAAAGAAATATCACTGGTCCCGGTAGTAGGTCATTTAATAGTCAAGCACATCCTCAATGGATGAAAAATAATGAACGGTATAAAAACCATGAAAATACAATTCACCAAAATGAGTACGTTAATGCTAATGATAATGATAATGATAATGATAACGATACTAATAATGATACTAATAATGATGTTCAGGTGTTGAATTCACGGCCACAACAAAGTCTCCAACCAAATTCAACACCAATGCCAACAAGAAACTCTACATCAAATCAGGCTTTAGTTGGATCATTATTAGACGATAATTGGACTTCAATTTCTAAAACTTCATCATCACCCACTACCAATAACACCAGAATGGGGTCTCACTCAACACTACCACAGCAACACAAACACACACAGCGATCAACTCCCCAACAGAAAAACCCAACTTTTTCATTAAACATCCCCACATTGACCCCCCAACAACAATCTCAACTATCAACTCTGAGATCTCAAGCAGCTGAAACCATTCAGAGGGGGGATTACACTCAATCAATTAAATACTATGATGAAATCTCAAAGTTGTTGACCAACGATCACCCCTTAATGATTATCATTTATTCGAATTTGGCCTTGGTTTATTCAAAACTAGGTGATCCTAAACATCAATTGAATTCATCTATTATGGGGTTGAATTTAATTCAAAGTTTAACTAACAACACTGATATTTTTGAATGGGCCAATGTAGAAATTGAAGATGGTAAATCATTGAAATCACTTTGGATTAAAATATTGACTAAAAAGGCACAAGCATTGGATTTATTAGAAAGATGGGAGGAGGCCAAACCAATTTATGAACAACTTATTAAATTAGGTGAAACTAATAAATCGATAATGGATGGTAAATCTCGATGTATTAGAGCATTAACCCCCAAGCCAAAGCCAACGCCAAAGCCGCAATCACAATCACAATCACAATCACAAACTACCTCTAACCTTACAATAACTCCAAGTGTTAAAGCCAAGGAGGCCATTAATAAAGTTCGTAAGGATAATATTGCCAATGCTCAATTAGAATCAAAGAAGTTCCAATTACATGATCAAATTAATCAAAGGTTAAATCAATGGAGACGGGGTAATGAACTTAATATACGTGCATTACTTTGTTCACTTGATCAAATTTTATGGCCTGAATTAGAATGGAAATCAATTAAATTGACCGATTTGGTTTTAGATAAAAAAGTTAAAATATATTATATGAGAGCAATTGGTAGAGTTCATCCTGATAAGATAACCAATGATAGTAATGTTGAACATCAAATGATTGCAGAGGGCGTGTTTGTGACACTAAATCAAGCTTGGGAACATTTTAAAAATTGATACTAAAATTATGTACTAGTTATAGATAGATACACAATAGATTTATTTTTATTTATTATTATTTTACATTTGGTGTTGGTGTTGGTGTTGGTTTTGGTTGTTGCTGAATCATACATTCTTGGTATCTTCGTAACCCCATATGTAAACTATTTAATAGGGGAGCAACCATGTTTTCAACTAAACTTTTATTGGGGGTATCTGGGGGGAATTGATTAATTTGTGCCTCCATTCTATCAATACAATTTTGAATTAAAAAGTAATCCTTTCTTAATTTAATTAAATCTTGTTTAAAATCAGGATTTGTTTGTGGTGTTGTCTGTGAAACCTTATTAAACTTTCTCCAAAACTGTCTAAGAAATTCAATTGATGTTGAATGACTTAATTTAATTGATTCTAAAACATCTCTTTGAAGGGGGGTCCTTTTATAATCATCATCATTATCATCATTATTATCGTTATCGTTATCGTTATTATTATTAGAGTTGATTCCAAAATTGAGTTCATTACCATTACCATTACCATTACCAATATTGTTTTCATCATTGATGTCATTACTACCATTAGTAATTACCCCCCCTCCCCTTGAATCGATATCAGATTGCTTGGAATTCAATTTAACAATGGAATTGATCTCTCTATAAACATCATGAATGGGCTTTTTCAAATCTTGATACACAAAGGTCAAATCAAAAGTTGATTGTAATTGATCTTGAAGTTTGTTTATTATATTATCATAAACAATTGAAGGACAATTTGGATTCAAATTCGATTGATTGATAATTGAATCAATTAATTCCTTTGGTATTATATTTGATGCAATATTGGACTTTTGATCAAATTTCAATTCATTATATTTAATATCCCCCTTATTTTCTAAATCATTCAATTCTAAATCTCTTTTAAATTCTTCATCAAGATTATCATTTAATTGTGGCACTGGTTCATCATTAATTGTTGATTCCATCATTCTTCTACTTAATCTATTCATTGTTCGTAAAACATTCACCAATTGGGGGTCTTGATCCTTTCTCATTGTAATATCTGGTTTATTGCCTCTCAATTGGGAATCATCTTGTTCATTGGCATCTAAATCAAGACACCTTGAAACTGGATGAATTTGATCATGGAAAAGTTTGATTTTCTTTTTCGATTCATTAATTAAATCATTTGTGGGTGCCTTCCTTTTATTGGTGTTAGTAGTATTAATAGCAGACCCCATTGAATTCCCATTACCAAGATTGGTATTATTTGACATTTCATTCTTATTTGTTCCTATACTGTTATCAATCCCACCTCCACTATTATCATCAATTAATTTATCGATTTCTTCATCATTTTCTTCACCATCATAATCTAAATCATATTGAAGATATTTATCGATTTGAACATCCCCTCTATCATGAAAGTTCACCTTTTCACCTCTTAGCTTTCTAAATAATTTCGAACTGAAAAATCTTGACCAAAATTCTCCCTCGGACATCTTTGGAACTTGATCATCATATGCCTTTCTAACAATTGGGTACTGATTGAAGATTTCTTTAATCTTTTCTCTAGTGACATTAACATTGACTTGATTATCACTACTAGCAACAGGTTTAATAGTACTTAAAACATTATATGGCCCCCTCTTTTGATTAGTTTGAATGGCAAACGCTCTTAAACTTTGAATTCTACTTGACCAAAATTGTTCTGTTGGTAACCCCCTCTTTATAACTGCTTCACTAAATAATTTCATTAATTGAGGAGAATATTTCAATAATTCTTGTTGTAATGCTAAATTCTTTAATAGATGATGTTCATTCAATAATTGTGACATGAATTCTTCATTAATTATATCGTTATTAATTGTATTAATGATTTGTGGTTCACTTGATTGAGTTGATGATTTCTTTCTGGCAATGATTCTTTGAATCGAATTCTTCACTTCAATCATCACCTCCTTTGATTTGAATCCTAATAAGATCATTTCCCCCCCCTCAAAATTAAGTTTCAATGCCAATTTATTACTATCTGGTTTTGATGCCTGCAATGCTGTTAATCCATTTAAGGGTAGATCCAAAAGCCGACTTTTATTGGCCTCAATGGGGGACCATTTCAACATAGGAGGCTGTTCATCTTCTTCCACACTTAAAACCCCTAGGGTCTTCTTATAAATAGCCTGACCAGTAACCATTAAAACCGTTTGGAATGAATCTTTCTCTTATAATCAATAAATCACCAAGGGCGAAAAAAAAATAAAAAATCTCCTGCTGGGGCCCCCAAGGCAAGAAAAAAAAATATCCACTGGGTGTAATAAGAGGGTGGTGATAATCTTATTCTTATTCTTAATCCCTTTCATTACTTTACTTGATCTGAGATTGTTGCGATGTTTAAGTTGATATTCAAGAGAGGATTTGCCACTTCCACTTCCACGGCCAAAACTGCCGCCAAAAAGCCACCAATGGTGGTCAACATGGACTTACCGCCAGATCCAAGAATTAAACAACGGTTGGTTAACTGGTCAACATTTGCAGGGTTTGCTGTTGGCGTGACAGCATTATCAGTGGGGATCTTCAATTATGAAAAGATGTCATCTCCAGTGATGAACGCTACAATGTATTCTCTTAGAAGATCGAAAATGGCTAGAGACTTATTAGGTGATACAATCACATATTCTGGCACTATTCCCTGGATTTGGGGGGAAGTGAATACAATGAAGGGGATTGTTGATTGTGAAACAGAACTTAGTGGTACTCGTTCAAGTGCTACAATGATTTTAAAAGCCGAAAGAAGGGGAGGGGATTCCTTTGAAATGATTCAATGGATCTTGGTTACTGAAAATAAGGTTGTTGATTTATTAAAGGATGATTCAATTGATTTATACTTTTAATTTCTTGCAATCAATCAACCAATCCATTTCCACTCATCTATCTTCTTGTATTAAACTATTTTGTCTTCGTTTTTGTTGTTAATCTTACTGTATATATACACACACAATAATACACTACTTTACTTATAATGTCTAATCTGTTTAGTAGGAGTTTCGAATGGTGAATTCCTGTACTCACCATTGACCTTGTCATTGTTATAATTGTATTCACTATCATCATCATCGTCATCGTCATTATCAACATCAATCATTTCAAGAGATTTCCTCCTCAATGGGGTTGTTATAGTTCTCTTATTAACATAATGAGAATTGATATGTTCTGTAACATCTAATGCAGATTGAGAACCCTGTCTCGATCCTAGGGGGGAGGAATTCAATGATGTACCATTAATAGAGGGGGGCTGTACTCCTGGTTTTGGGTATACATTATCCTTATCCCCCTTTTGAAGGATTTTGAATAATTCTGTAGTTGAAGATAATGAAGAAGATCTCAAATTATTTGGTTTCCCATTCAATTCATTGGGTGAATTTGAATCCGATAGGGGATCAATTGATGTTGTTGATGGTAATGTAGGGATCATTGAATTATAATACTGTTGATAATTAGATTGAGTGTCTCGGGGGTCACGTGCAACCATTCTAAGTCCCTTGACCTTTTGCCTTCTGGGGTAGTTTCCGTTCTGTTGAATGTCTTTATCTTCACTATTACGTTGATGATCAACTAGATCCTCTAAATCAAGGTCTTCCTCACCCTCATCGTTGTTTTCTTGATCCTTTTGATCTCTTTCATACCGACGCTTTTGTCTCAGCCAAAACGCCAACAGTATACACGCAACAATAACCGTTGGGATCCCAATGGCAAGTCCAACCGCAAGACCTGTTGTATTATACATCCTGTTTCCTTAGGTCCCCTCACCTTCTCCTTGTTTTCTTTGTATAAACTGCGGGAAAAAATCTAAAAAAAAAACTTAAGGGGAAAAACAAGGCGTTTCCTAAAGAAAAAAGATGCTCATCATTCCATTCCATTCCATCTCATCTCATCTCTTGCTGTTCTTATTGGCCAATTGATTCCCCCTCTTAACAATCTTCATCAATTCCCGTTTCATATGTACATCTCCCATCCGCTCACTTAATACCAGCAATGATTTCAAATGATAATATTGCCATAAAAATCGTTTTTTACTACTCAAAACAAGCTTAAACCCATCCTCCAATTGTCCCATTCCAACAAATAATGATAACATTAATCGTGCAAACTTGAAATCTTTAATATTTTGTTCCGCAATATTCAATTCTTGGAATGGTTCACTTAACCTGTATTGACCTCTTTCCTCCCAAATTTTCTGTGCAAAGTCCAAATCACCCTGATGACGACTAACATGAAGACACATATTGTATAATCGATCATTACGTTCAAATAATGGCAATGGCCACTTTTCAGCAACAGCTTTCTTTTCAACTTTATTCGAATCAGTGTTGTTCTCGTACTTGTCCTCATTCTTCATTTCCTCAACCTCAACTTGCACTGCCCCCTCTTTCTTATACCCCAATACACTACTCTTGTTCCAAAGTTCCTTAAACTCTCTTATACTACCATATCTACCTAACACATACAGATAAGATTCATATATTTTTTCATTAATAACTTGTGGGTTTTCAACTAACAGGAATCTCCAAATGGCCTTGGCTTCTAATAGAACCAGCTTAGGGTCTACCCCAATGAATTCCTTTTGTGGTAATAAAGGTGGCCCATTAATCATATATTGGAAATCACATGCTTCAATCACCTTATTACGTATACTTGCAACATTGTCATTAATAACACCTAATGGTTTCCATCCAATATATTCAGCACCGCACCTTTGTGCTTCATTAAATCTTTCTTGTTCTTGTTTCATAATATCCCCCATTTTATAATAAGTATTGAAAAGCCATTTAACCATTTTACTGTTACCAATACTAGTTGCATTTCTACCAATTTTTCTAGCTTCTTGATTACAAACAGTGATCCAAATGGCTCTAACAAATGGCAGATCTCCATCCATATAAGCTAAATACATCATGATTTCCATAACTCTTTCATTAATGTCGTATCCATTGTTATAATAATCAATGATGAATTTCCAACCCTTTTGAATCATCACTCTATTTGATCTCATTGCACAACCTTTAGCCAAGGCCAATAATGCATCAGGTTCGGGTTTAATATTACTTGAAAGCATTGTTTCATAAACCTCTAGACCATGTTCAATATCATTATTCAAGGTATCCATTAAAATCATCGATGTATAACTTCTACTAGAGGGGGATGTTGCCATTGATAAAAATCTCATTGTATCGAATGTGTCCCTTGCCAATCTATATTGATTCAATCTAATGTACATTTGCATGATATTGGTATAAATAACAGGCGAGCGTTTAAGTGGGTTCAAATGAGAGGGAAGAGTGTTGAAATCATCAATATATGATTTAACTTTATTGATATCCTTTAAACGTGCATAATGATTGATTAAAATGGTTTTCATTGGTACATCAGGAACAATTTTTTGCTGATCACTTGATAAAGATAAAGCACCACCTTCAGACTGAGGTTGATTCCCCGGAAGTAAATCTGTATTCACATCTTCTAAGATCTTTTGAACAACAATATCTGCTTGCTCAGGTTTTAAATAATGACAAAGTGCAAGTAAATCATTCATCACTAGGGTTTTGGATCCGTTATTTTCGTTATACACCACACCACTGGTGTATGCTAATTCATGTAATAAATCAACAACTTCACCTCTTTGAGTCTTTGGAATAGATTTCACAATAGAATGGAAATCTCCAGGTGTCAAATCCACCCTTGCATTTAAACTGAAATTATCAGAAGCACTTTTATGTATTAACTCCTTCAACAAAGGAGCCCATTGTGCAGTTTCTGGTGATGACACCAATCCTAACGTTGTAGTGGATAAACTTGATGTGATGTTTTCTGGTAAATTGACAAACGGTTTAGGTTTAGGGAATAAATTAATAGCTGTTGAAATTGGCCTTGTTGTGTTTGCTGAATTGGTTCCATCTTTAAAATTAATAGATTCAAAGATTTCCTCAACATCTTCTTCAATAATAGGACTTATTTCTTCATCTGGTTTACCGAGTTCCTCCTTAACCGACTTGGAATCAAGTTCTATTTTTTTCTTTTGAATTGCCCTTTGGACCTTATTAGTGAGAAGTTCGATCGATGTAAGGTTCTTACTCAACTGTGATGACATTTGATGTAGTTTAATATCGCCATTCTGAGAGGATGGCGTTTTACCTCTGGCGTACAATCTCAATTGAATAGGCGGTAATCGTGTGAAATAAGGTGGTAATTTTTTGAACATTTTTTTTTTGATTCTATTACTTGAGCTTATATTGTACCAATAAATGCAAGGCCTACCCACTCTAATTCTATTCTATACTATATACAAGAATTTGATAATGAAGTTTATAAAAATTTCACCATCTTTTTTTTTTTTTTTTTTTGACACACTGAAATTTACATTTTTTTTTTTTTTTTCTCTTTTCAAACGGTTTCAATGGCTTACGTAACGGACGCTTAGATGTGAATACTACATTAACTAAATCAAATATTAAACATCTATCTATACAAGCAAAGCATTAACCTCTTTAGTTCATAATCCCATTCCAGTTCAATTAAGAATCAGATTTGTCCTTTCTTCTCTTCTCTTATCTTATCTTATCCTATCTTCATTTTATTTTGTTATAATATCCATCAACCTTTTCCCAAAATTTATCAGTTTCACGTTCACAATCACCCAAATAAATCAACGTATCATCATTCAAAATCAGCATTTGTAAATTACTCCATCCAAAATGATATTCCTTAGTAACGCAAACACAAATACTTAATAATATTTTAATACCTCTCGATAAATCTGAACTCCAGTAAGTTATGATCAATTCTAATGATCTCATGACATCAATGCCACCAGTCCCACTTAATTTACTAATCATCAAAATACATGTTTTAAAGTTCAAAATTGTTAAATCATCATTAAAATTATGTAACTCCCTTTGGACTCTTGAGGATTGCAACAATTTATTCAATTTGTCTTTAAATTCATTATTGAATATTAAATTAAGCCAATTAATGATAATTATTGCTTGTTTAGATGAATACCCGGAAGCAACAATCGATTCCTCAAAACTTTCTATTAATGATCCCCATTCAACATCCTTTTCATTAGGTAATTGATTCGATTGCTCAATGCATTTATCTCCCAATTTATGTTTCACGCATTGCTTCAATAATGACATTTTAGTATTACATGTGATTTTGGATCCACCAATGTATCTTCTAACTTCATTAATATTTTTAGATGATAAACTTTGTTTTGATGTTAAATACCCTAAACGTTCATCACCAACTAATCTCTCGGCATTACGCTGTTCTCTTAGTTTATTTTCCCTAAGAAGTTTTCTAGATTGTGATTCAATAAGTTTTTGATACTGTCGTTCATGTTTATGAGATTCAAAATGAGACTTTGGTGGACACCAACTTGGTCTTGTTATTGTTAATGAATCCACCTTCTCCTTACTAGCCAATTTCAAATCATCTAATGATTCGTTATTTGCTAAGATCCCATTTGTTGTGGATCTCTTTTCTAACTCCTTTTGTGCATCTGTACGAGATGTATATTCATAAAAGGTTGACAATTGTTTTGCTTCTGGTGATAATAAATTAAACGAAGCTATTGTTTTCAAAGATGAACTTTCAAGTGAGGGAGATTCATCCTTATTCAATTTCCCCGGTAATGGAGTTGGAGGTATAATGAGATTCGAATCTCGAGATTCGTCCCACGTTCGCTTTAACATATCACTTGACTTTTCATTACTTGATTGAAAAATTCGAAGTGAAGATTGTGATGCAATGGGGACATTATAAATAAGAGCGTCATCATCAATAATTTCATCAGTATCTTCATCAAATAGCTTTTCTCGTTGTTGTCTTGTTAGTGTTTGAGCACTTGATCTTCTACTGAATGATTTAGCCAACGCTAGAGTACTACCAGAGGACTGAATGCGTTCGGTCAATATATTAGAAGTGGAATTTCTATGTTGAAATACTGGCGTTGAGGGGAATCGATGATTAAATATATGGGAACTTGATTTAACAATAGGAGGTTGATGTTGATGTTGAGGTTGATGTTGATTGTATTTAAATGTCGAGATCTGTTTGGGAGAAGTGAAGGAATGAACACTTGTTGTGTCTGATTCCGTTACAATTGATAAATCACCATCACCCTCCAATGCTTGAGGGGTTTGAGGCATCTGTTTTGGTGAGGGGGATTGTGAAATCATTGAAGTATCTGGAGTTTCAATTTTGAGTCCCTGTTTATCCAATTCTTCCTCCTGTTCTTGTTCTTGTTCACCCTCTGTGTCTGTTGAGATATCCAATTGATGATCTAATTGTAATGCATGATTCTCCGGTAATGATTCCATGTGATTGGGGATAGGAATGGGTTCTGAAATCCCCATATCAATTGATTTCCTTTCCGGTAATTGGGATGTTGACATAATAGGGAGAGAGAAAAAAAAGAAAAAAAAAAAAAAAACAATATTGTGGAACACTAACAAACAATAACAGCCTAGAATGGGATTAGAAGTGAGTGTTAATGGTATTGGTAATAAGTTAAAATTGGTATAAATGGACAGGAACAATAGATAAAGCAATAAGGGGAAAAATTGATCGATTCAAGTCCTGGTTTGTATTTTCTGGTGTAAAAGCACTTTTTTTTCCAAATTCCATTGCTTAATTAGGAAGGTGGGGCCGACAGCCGACAGCCGATATCCGAGAGTTGCGTGTGCTGGGAGAATGCGCAAAAATCAAACCACGTGGTTGGCAATTTAAAATACTTTCAATCTTAGTGTAATTTAATTTAATTAAAGAGCAGGAAAACGTTCTCAGTCATTTGATTAATATTTAATTAAGTTACACCCCCCCTCTCCCCCCACTTTTATTCTTATATATATTAGTTTCAATTATACTTATTTTCATTGACATTCAACTTACAAATGAAATTTGGTGAGACTTTAAAGTCATCTTTAATTAAGGATTACGCTTATTATTATCTTCGTTACGATGAACTTAAATATGATTTGAAAAGGGGTCTTGAAAAGAGTGACAATGCTTGGTCCAATTCACTCGAAGAACAATTCATTGCTAAATTAGAGGGTGAACTAGATAAGGTTTACAATTTCTTTTGTCTTAAACATAAGGAAATATTACGTCGAGTTAAAGAATCCGAAACTCTTGTTAATACAACAGTTGAAGCAGCAAGGAATGCCACTGATGAAGAGGAATTGCAATTTTTCGAACAAGACTTTCAAGATTTAGAAGAAGAATTATCAGATATTATTGCCGATGTTCATGATTTGAATACATTTTCAAGATTAAATTATATTGGATTTCAAAAGATTTTAAAGAAACATGATAAATTAACAAATTTCATTTTAAAACCAATTTTTCAAGCTAGATTGAATGCAAAGGCCTTCTTTAAGGATAATTTAGATGCTTTAATTGTTAAATTATCCAAACTTTATGACTTAGTTAGAACAAGAGGTAACCCCGTTAAGGGTGATTCTGCAGCTGGTGGTAAAATGCAAAATTTCGTTAGACAAACAACTAAATATTGGGTTCATCCTGATAATATCACTGAATTGAAATTGATCATTTTAAAACATTTACCAGTGTTAGTTTTCAATCCTAATAAGGAATTCGAAGTTGAAGATTCTGCAATTACATCTATTTATTTTGATGATAAGGAAATGGATTTATATTATGGTAGATTATTGAAAACTGAAGGTGCAGAAGCAATTAGAATTAGATGGTATGGTGGTATGTCAACTGACACTTGTTTCATTGAAAGAAAAACTCATAGAGAGGATTGGACAGGTGAAAAATCAGTTAAAGCTAGATTCCCTATTAAAGAATCCAAAATTAATGATTTCCTTTCTGGTAAATTCACTGCAAAGCAATTATTTGAGAAGGCTCGTAAAGATGGTAAGAAATCTGTTCAAGAAATTGATTCATTACAAAGATTGGCTGAAGAAGTTCAATATAGAGTTCTTAAGGACAAAATGAGACCAGCAATGAGAACATTTTATGATAGAACCGCCTTCCAATTACCCGGTGATGCCCGTGTTAGAATTTCTCTTGATACAGAATTAACAATGGTTAGAGAGGATAACTTTGATGGTGTTGATAGAACTCATGGTAATTGGAGAAGAATGGATATTGGTGTCAATTGGCCATTTTCAAATTTACCAGAAAAGGATGTTGAAAGATTCCCCTATGCCGTTTTAGAAGTTAAATTACAAACTCAAATGGGTCAAGAACCTCCTCAATGGGTTAGAGAAATGGTTTCTTCTCATCTTGTTGAAGCAATTCCAAAGTTTTCTAAGTTCATTCATGGTTGTTCAACATTGTTACCTGATATGGTGAATCAAATTCCATTTTGGTTACCGCAAATGGATATTGACATTAGAAAACCAAAACAGGATGCTAGTTATGGTATTGTGTCAAAACATCAAATTGGTGCTACTGGTCATTATCAAGATGAAGAGGAACTTATAGGTTCATCAATTAACAGAGGTAGACCCGGTAATACATCTGCCATTGCTTATGGATCTGTTGATATTGATGAAAGTAACAATCATATTGAATCTAGTCTTCCTAAAGCCAAATATACAGGTTTCTTAGCTCCTGCCTTTGAGTTTTTTAGAGGTATGTTTGAAGAGGATCATTCATTTGATAAGGTCCCACAAGGGACATCCTTTGAAGCACAGTATAGAGCACCTCCTGGTAAAAAGATCTCCGTACCAGTTCGTGTTGAACCAAAAGTTTACTTTGCTACTGAACGTACGTTTCTTTCATGGCTTTCATTATCGTTGATTTTTGGTGCTACTGCTCATACGTTAATGAATTACGGTGATGTTGTTTCATTAATTACTGCTGCATGTTTTTATTTAACTGCACTTTTGACAATCATTTATTCTGCGGGTGTTTATGTGTGGAGAGTCATTAGTATTAGAAAGAAGAGAGCTGTTCGTTATGATGACCAATTAGGTCCTAGAATGGTTTGTGGTGCACTTGCACTTTCAGTTTTTGTTTCATTTATTTTCCGTTATTTGGAGTGAGTAAGGGAAACATGCATTTTTTTTTGTCTCAAAACAAAACAGGTATTTGGTGTTTGTAACAGTTTTAATATTTTGTTTTATATAGTTTACTATGTATGATTTTAATGGCTTTATATTCAAAGAGAGAAAAAAAAAAACAACCCTGAGCTGATTATAATTTTTTAGCCAATACACTGACGCCGTTTATTAAATTCACAACAGGGAGATCTAAAAGTGAAGATGTCTGTTAAAGAAGTTGAATCTGTTTGTGATGCAACAGAGACATTGAATGATGAATTGTTTTTAATAAATAAATATTTATCCGATTATCAAGAGCATCAAGAACGTGAAAGAAAGGAATTGATTAAGATCATTCTTCAACAACTTCAAACACGAACTGTATCAACAGCAGGGGAGTCAGGAGCAGATACATCCACAGGAGAGTTATTTACAGATACTGTTATTCACACCTCAATACATACATCGGCCCCCCCCGTTGCAATAGTATCAGGAATAGATTATAATTCTGGTGCCACTATGTCAGGTGCTTCAAGGGCATGGATCTTTACACAGGGGTTAATTATTGGACAAGTGAGTGTTATCTTATTAATCTGTGCATTTATTAAGTTCTTTGTTTTTACAGAGGCATCGCCAATTCAAGCACCACCAATTAAAGTGAATCCTGATGGTGTTGTGAAGTCAAATAAGAAGAAGATTGAAGATTCAAGAAGAGCAGGGGGGGTGATAACTAATGACAATAGTAATGATGAACATAATGGAGAAGCATATAATGAAGTTATAAACCAAATATTAGAAAAGACATACTATGATGTTAATAAACATCAAGCTGAGTCATTAGATTGGTTTAATGTTCTTATTGCTCAAATCATATCACAGGGGAGATTTGAAGCTCTTGTTAATGATAATATATATCATTCTTTAAATGAAGCATTGAATCAACCACAATTATTACAATTTTGTGATCGATTGAATATAACAGAGGTCAATATTGGACATGATTACCCCATTTTTTCTAATTGTAGAGTTAAGAATAATGAGGGTCGATTAGAAGCCAAAATTGATGTTGATGTTGCTGATACCTTTACCATTGGTATCGAGACCAATTTATTAATCAATCAGCCAAGGTTAATGTCTGCCTGCTTACCTGTTAAATTAAGTGTTTCATTAGTGAGATTTTCTTCATGCCTTACGGTATCTTTAATAGCAACAGAAAAGGATGAAGAGGATAGTAATCTGATGGGGGAGGACAATCACTTGAATGAAAAAAAGAGGAGGGCCAGTACTATACATCAACAAGAAGAATCTGGTGAGGAGGGGGAAGACGATAAAGAGGGGGGTCAAAAGAAGAGGGGGCCAGGTCATTCCATTGGCTTAATGTTTGCATTTTCACCTGATTTCAGATTGGAATTTGAAGTTAAATCCCTAATTGGATCTAAAGCTAAACTAGAAAACATTCCAAGGATATCATCATTAATTGAAAATGTTTTAAGAAAGTGGTTTATTGATAGATGTATTGAACCGAGATTTCAGTTGATTAAATTACCGTCACTTTGGCCAAGAAAGAAAAATACCAGAGTTAATGTTGAAGAATCTATATAAAAGTTAAGTTAAGCTAAGTTTAGTAAGGAGAGAAGGAAAGGGTAAAAGGGTATAATTATAATATAGAATATACTATAAACCATTTAAAAAGGGTCCTCATATGGATCTTCTTCATCATAGTCATCATCTTTTTCAAATGTATAAACAATGGCGGATCCCACAGATCCAAGAGATTTTTGGGCCTCCATAAAGGGTAAATCCACCTGTTCTCTTTGTTTCTTTTGTTTGTCACTGGTAGTTAAATTGAAAGTGGTGAGATCTTTTAATAAGGATTCATCTTCTTCATTTTGCTCAACTTGTTCAACTATTAATTTAATATTATGATTGTTGGAATCAATAGTAAACTTATATTTCAATTCTCTACCAGATTTTCGACGATAAGTTAAATCTAAATGAAAGGAGGGTAATGAAATGGATGAGGGAAAGACCTCTGGCGATTCTAAATGTGACAAATATTGAGATTCATCAAAATTGAGAGGCTTGATTTCAAATATAACTGAACAAAGAAACTTTAAATAAGTTAAAGAAGATGGTAAAGTTTTTGAAGTTGCAGAAGCAGGAATATCAAGATGATAAATACCATAAACAATATTATTTAAATTAATTAAAGACTTTAAAAATGTAACAATCTCATTTTGGTTTAATGAATTAAATGAATCAATTATAATTAAATTTTTTGAAGTTTGTTGTGATAGCTTTGTAATATACATTAATTGATCATTTTTTGATTTGGAATAGAATGAAACAAATGAATCTGATGGTGTTAAATAGGATGGTTTAGATTTCAACGGAGTTTCAAATGATATGTATGTAATAGGTAAAGATGGTGCAAATGATCTAATATGATGAACAAACTCGTCAGTGAAAGCATGATGTGATTGATTTATAGTATCTAAGGAGAGTAAAAAGGGTGTTGATTCTTTTAAAGATAAAATTCTGTTCAACAGAGTTTCAGGAGAGGCAACAGAAGCGGACATGACTCCACACCTACGTTCTTCTGATCAAGTAGCAAATAATAAACAGTTGGACAGTTTTGGAAAAAAAAAAAACAAAAAAAAATGTGAAAATTTCAATAGGAAAGTTGATAATATCGATTTGTGTAAAAGGCTCTATAGAAATCATGATATTTTTGATAGGAAACGAGAAAACACACGTTTGTTAAAATCCCCAATTTTCTTCATTTCCATCACGGCCAACTTTGACTTTTTCTTTGTCGTTGAAATACAATTGATTTGAAAGGAACGTTATAGTTCTTGATTGAAATTCAATAATGTCACGATAATTTGATAAATCAATATCAGGACCCATGTCTTCCTCATTTTTATATTCATTACTTAATGCAATCAATGGATTATAACATGAATTATCCCAAATATCTTTAATATTTGATGATGGATATGTTGGCACTTGAATAATCCATTTATCAACTTTTTCTTGATGGTTCATATTTGGATCTCTTTTTGGGTTGAATGAAGATGGGAAATTGGGTTTGAATTGTTGATGATATTGTTGTTGGTGTTGGTGATGTTGAGGTGGTTCCTTTGCAATAATACCCAAACCTAAGGGTTGTGAATTGATCGATTTGAACGGTGTTCTTTTACCTTCCATTGCAGACTAAGACAGCAACACTAAAACCTCTACCAACTTCAATCGAAGCAGACAAACAAGCCGATTTGGAATGAAATCAAATTGGCAAGAGGGCAAAACTCGGAGCTCGGAGTTTGTCCCAATGAGGAAATGAGGGCTCTTTTTTTTTTTCCACCACATATTTTTCTTTTTTTCCCATCGCCTTTTTTTTTTTCGTGTCCGGCAATCAATCACTTTCTCTTTCTACCTGAAATGGGTGTCCATAATTTATGGGATTTATTGACTCCCGTAGGCAAACCGATCAAGGTGGAAACACTAAGAAATAAAAGATTGGCAATTGATGCATCTATTTGGATCTATCAATTCATGATTGCTCTAAAGGGCCAAAGAAACCCCCATATTTGGGGGTTCTTTAAAAGAATTTGTAAATTACTCTATTTTGGCATAAAGCCAATTTTTGTGTTTGATGGGAAGGTTGCAGAACTTAAACGAGATACTATTAAAAAAAGAAAGTTAAAGGGGAGTCAAAATTCGGATAATCATGATGAAGATATTAAAAATATTGCTAAGAGAATCTTATCTAAAAAATTACAACAACATGCTGAAATATCACTTGAAAGGTCAAGTCCTCAAAAGAGGAAAAGAAAGCGGTTGAATACAGAAAGGAAAGAACATTCCAACGTGAATGGGATGTTTGATCATTATTATGATGATTTTTATAATGATAACGAAGAAGAGGATCAAAATGATGAAGCTGCTCATATTGATAAGAAAAGAGATGTAAATGAAAGTCTCCTTTTCAAAAAGCAAGACGATTATGATTTACCTAATATTAAAGTTGATATAAACCCCCAAGATCAAAGATTTCAAATGGATAATGAATATGATAAATTAACAAAGGAGGTTGCTATTGATATAAATCAAATTAATTTGGATGAAATTGATCCTCAATCAAAGGATTTTTCCAAATTACCATTATCAACTCAATACATTGTGCTATCACATTTAAGATTGAAATCACGTTTAAGAATGGGGTATACTAAATCTCAACTTCAAAATTTATTCCCAAACCCTATGGAATTTAGTAAATTTCAAATTTCAATGGTGCAAAAGAGAAATTACTTGACACAAAAGTTAATGAATGTTTCAGGTATGAATAGTGATGATATATCCTCTGGTCGTTTAGCAGGTGATAAAAATAGATTATATCAATTACAAAGAATTAATAATGGTTACTCTTTAACTTTAACTGAGAAAAGTACTGATTTAGAAAAGCAGGTTAGAAAGGAATTCGATGATGAGGGTCTTGATGCAGCTGACGAGTATGATATTGATTGGAATGAACATGTAGATTCAGCCATTGAAATTCCTACAGATTCAGTCACACAACAAGATGGGTTATTTGTTAGTGGTGATGATAATGTCAAGTCCAATCCGCAAACAGGAATTGATAGAAAACACTCCGATGAAGAAGACGATGAAGATTTTGAAGACGTGGAGTTTGAAGATGTCGATCAGGTTGATGAGAAGGACAAATTGCAAAAGGAAATTGAGTCTCTTTATGAGTATGCTAAGAATAATAATATACAGCAGAACGAAGGAGAAAAAAATGATGAAGCATTAGAGAACCAAATTGAATGGTTACAAGAATTAGAATTGAAAAAGGCCATTGAAGAATCTAAAAAAGATTTAATAAATTTGTTGAATAAGGAACAGGGGGGAAATCCACAATCGAATGATAATGTTAAAGAGCCTCCAATTATTTTATCGCAAAAGACTCTTTCAATGACCTTGTTAAAAAATTTAGACTTTTCAAAAAATACCCTGTTTCAATCACAGGAGAAGGAAACACCAGATGATAAACCACGTGTATTGGATAATGGTAAGAAGGAAGAAAAGGTAACTGAGGTAGCTACAAATACTGAAAATGAAAACGAGAAAGACGACGAAAACCCCAAACTACTACCCTTGCCAGATTGGTTTCAATCTTCAACAATTGGAAATTGGAAAGGTGCCATTGATAGGAAAGACAGTGATGAAGAGGAAGAAGAAGAAGAAGAAGAAGAAGAAGAAGAGATACCTAAAAAGTATAATGAACTAGAAGTTAAACTTAATCTAGATGAAACAAATGTCATGAAGAGAGATTTGTCAGTCTCTAATAATATTGAAAGTGAAAAAGGTTTATCTTTACCACTACCAGATATTATTGAAATAAAAGATGAAGATCATCAGTCTTCCATTGTACAACCCCCCAAAAATGAACAGTCAAAATCTCAATTACCATCAAGTCCAATAAATGGTGGTAGTCCTATCGCAACCTCAGATGTTGAATTAGTTGATGACAACCCAAGTGTCAATCCTATTCCAAAATTAGATCTTGATTTGAATGATGAAGAAGCTCCAAGTGTTGATCAAATCGAAAATTTAGATTCAAGTCAAAATGCAGATGATAACTCAATTCCTTCACCCTTTGATGTGTATCCGAATGGCGAAAAACCTAAAACCCCACCACCTGCATTATCACCAGATTTAACCACTGTTAATATAGATTCGGATGACTCTTTTTCTGATGATGATATAAACGAGGTTAACATTGTTAATGACGCCTATTTTATTGATATTCCTACTGAATTTCCTGAACTTAATTCCTCCAGCAAACCACAAACATTCACATCTGATGATATTACACAGGAAATGATTCAAGATATTCATACTTTATTAAGTATTATGGGTATCCCCTATTTAACATCACCAGAAGAAGCAGAAGCACAGTGTGCTGAATTGGAAAATTTGGGACTTTGTGATGGTATCATTACTGATGATTCAGATTGCTTTTTATTTGGAGGTGTTTCCATTTATAAAAACATGTTTATGAATAAACAATTCACTGAAAAGTACCATGTGAAGGATATTGAAATTGGGATGGGGTTGACAAGGTCATCTATGATTGATTTGGCGGTTTTGCTAGGAAGCGATTATACTTTGGGAGTTAAGGGTGTAGGGAAAGTTATGGCTATGGAAATATTAGGTGAATTTGGTGATTTAGAAAGGTTTAAGGATTGGTGGTTGGAATATCAAAATGGTGTTATTGATGAAAGCAAAGAAAACAGTGTTAGAAAATCCATTAGGAATAAACTGAAAAATCATTTCTATATTCATGATAATGATTTTCCTCCCAAAAAGGTTTTTAAAGCGTATGTCAGTCCAGTGGTGGATAAAGATGAAACTGAATTTAAGTGGGGGGTTGTTAATGTTGATCAATTAGTTGAGTTCATGAATCACAGTCAGGGATGGAATCAAAATGAAACTAGAAATATTATTGATCCAGTTATTGCAAATATGATGAAACCACCTCAAAGGTCGATTGATGATTACATGCAAGTTGGTGTTAAGACTAAAATTAGTAAGTTCAGTAAGAGATTACAGCATTCCATAAAAAAGTTACTTGACTATAGAGAACGGACTTCGTTAGAGCAAATTCTAGGCCCCGAAGAATGGGATTGATTTTTAAAGGTTGACTTGAGAAGGTTAATGGGGTGCTTAGCTTACCATATAGTGATATTTGCATGAAATTTCTTAATCTTTCTGGATTAGCTTACATTAGAATGATCTTAGCTTTCAGAAGGGGAAAGCCAGTTTTGGTTTCAATTTTACTCTAAACCATGATACCGTAACGAATACTCACTATTTTAGACATTCAATTAAAGTTGCTCGCTCACCTAGTTCATTTAGCTCACTTCCACTCATTCAGCTTGTGATATCATATTTGCAGAGTTTTATAAAGCAACTAACTGTTTCTATATTAGCTCTTCCTTTAGGGAATATCTACTACAAAGCCTAATCATACTTACTACATGTGATTTTTGCTCTGTTGAGTGGCTCATTATATGACATGAAATCTCCTTCTTTCATTAATAAACAAGATCTGTATATTATAAGTGTATAAATTATAATGAAACACTAATTTAAACATCTACACATTTAGAAACCAAACGTCCCGCTATATTAATTAGCGCCCCAGAGCAATCAAAAGATCTCATATCGGTGCTTTTGAAAAGGGGACCTGCCAAAAAACATAGGGTAGCTGGCTGTGTCATTTTTTTTTATCTTTGCTTTAGATTACTTTCCTTACCACCGATAATGAATTTCAATAATCGTGTGGAGGTTATTTGGGCAAATCTACCTGTTGAAGAGCGTCTTCCGCCACGTGTAGTTTATATGCTAGCGAAAGATCTTTTGATCATGGGAAAGGCAAGAGACTATACTGGGTTTTATCAAACGGCAAAGATATTGGAGACTCAAGTGTCTTTTGCTGAGTTTGGAGGTCTTCTTTTGCTCCATACTATGCCAGGAGAAAGTGCGTCTAGAGTTCTTGAAGCTCCAAATCCAAACTTTCATTTTGAGAATGTTCGTCGTGTTATGGCAGATATATTTGAATGTGAAACTGTTCCTAATAAACAAAAGAAAAGGAGAAGGAGAAGAAGAAAGAACCACAATATCATCTGTTATAGATGCCAAGCGTCTGGTCATAAATCCGATTACTGTCCTGCTCCTGCTCCAGTTCCACCTACAGCTGCCAATAATATTGATCAACCATCGAACTATCCTTGGTCTCCTGGCATGCGACCTTTTGCCTTTTAGATTGAATTTGAATTCTACAGTTTTCCAAAGATCACCACTTTGTCTTGAATCTCTAGACAGGACTTGGAAGTTCTATTTTTGGGATCTGATATTTTAACTTCAACTATCTGACCTCATTTTGATTTTTGGCTATGGAATGGAACTTATCTGGGGGTTTGTTTCAATGATCATTTTTATAACATGTCTTTTTTGTATATGAACGAACTATTATTTGATCACATATTGTTGGAACAACAATACTTACAGTGTAATTAATACGTTTCTAATGCCATTCAAGTCCCGTTGCTTTTTTTAGTAGCAAAGACAGGCTCAGTATTTGTGAGATTGTGAAGACAACCCTATTAATTAATAAACCGATTGGTTTAATATTTAGTTTTAAGAGTTTTGTTTGTTAAATACATATTTTATATATTCAATGGCTGTGATAATGGTAATTGATAATGAATGGTAAAATTCATAACACTTTCAACTAGATAACTAATATTTCTTCTTCTTTTCATCAACACTCAACTCACCAGCACCAGTATTGACAATTAATAAAAGTCCTCCAACGATACTCAAAACTTGAAAAAATTCATAACGCAAATAATCTCTTCTAGAGTCCTTTGAACCATAAGTCCAATAATGGTTAGTCAAACAATTATGAATGGTCAAAATAAAAGTCAAGATGGAAGCAGCCATTTTGGTTTTATAACCAATAACAATAGATGTACAAGCTAATAAACCAAGGAAAATAACAGGAATTGTTGTAAATTTCCATTTGATGGTCATTGTGAATGACCAAAATAAGACAATTAACATAATTCTACCAGCCAAAAGGAAGTATTTTTTATTGAAATCCTTTGTATGAAGCATTGGAACACCTGGCATTGATAATGATCTCTTATTAATCACCAATGAATCACTTAAAGCAAGAAGAAGGCCACCAATGACAGAAACATTCCTTAAGAAAAAGGCAAATTCAAATAACAAGCCATAAACTAAACCTTGTAAAAGGACAATTGCTGAAAGCACCCCAGTGGCAATCAGTGGTTTCACTCTTAAAACAACCATCAAAGACCCAAAGATCATACCAATAACAACTAAGAAAAGGAACAATTTAACAATAAATTCTGGTAAATGTCTATAAGTAGCTAAATAATAAACTTGCTCCTTCCATTGACTTAAGATTCTCCATGAATCTTCAAAAAAGGTTGCCACAATCAGTAAACGTCCTAATGCAGGAACGTAGGGTTTGGCAAATCCAAGATGGGAATCAAGTGCTTCATCCAATTGATCAGAGATCCTTTCGAATTGTCTAACATGGGGGTTTTGGGAGGGGATCCAACTTTCAATGGTGTTGATTAATGTATCAGCACTAGGAGTTGGTGAATCATTTTGGCGGGGAAATTGGGAACCTCTAAATGACATAATTAAGGTGCAAGGGAGAATAAAAAGAAGAAGGAATGATGAAGATGATGAAAATGCGAAACAAAAGGGGTTCAACACCAACTTGTTTCATTCTTCAATTTATGATTGCGGCAAAGACAATGACTATGGAGAAGGTTGGAGATCAAGTTCAACACCAACAGATCCCCCTTCAACGGTTTGTTCATGTGGTGAAACTTCAGAGTGAAAATAGCCCCCGTGAATATCTGAAATGCCTCAATATCCCCTCATGGCCGGAAACATTGAAGATTGGTAGACAAAACACCCCCAAGACAACAAATAAAATCACAGACGGGTTCTTTGATTCAAGAGTTCTTAGTAGAAACCATGCAGAGTTGTTTGTAAGAGATAACGAACTCTTTATTAGAGATTTGAAATCGAGTAATGGGACCTTCATTAATGATGTCAAATTGGAACCATTCAAGGATTACCCCCTAGTTATTGGTGATAAAGTGGATTTAGGTACTACATTAGAGTCTCAAATGGCCCATAAAAAGATCACTTGTATTGTGGGAGAAATTGATTTCATTGATTTAAATGTCTACAATAATATAGTAAAGGATATTGTTGACAAGGATTGGTTAGAAAGTAAGAAATTAGAGTTATTCAATACCCCATTTGATGCTTTATTGTTTGGGGATATGGGAAATGTGTCTGGGACATATGACGATAATTTACTCTTACATTTAATAGGAGATCAACCACATGTTGAGGAGGAACGTCCTCAATTCATCAATGGATTGGATATAACTCCAAGTAAAACAATGGGAGATGTGGTTAATAAGCTTATAATTGCCGTTAATAATGAACATATTCAACAACAGAGGCTCAAGGCACTGGCCAAGTTCATTAGAAATTACAATAATGGATTGACAATTAATAAACATAATGGATTTTCTAAATTTGATGAACTTCTAAATCCCCATCAAAGTCAAGAAGTTAATAAGGTGAATGAATTAGAAAGAAAGGTGAAAGCTTTAAAGCATGAATTAGATCTTGGGAGAACCTCTCTGTCCAATTATAAATACCAAGAAAGGGAATTTAATGCATTAAAGACAAAAGAAATGGAAAATCAAAAGTTGTACCAATCCCAATTGGAAACGGTTAAAAAGGAATCAGTTGCTCAATCTGCAAAAATAGAATCCTTAAATAGGGAATTACAGCTCAAAACAAAGGAGATAAAAAAAATTCAACAATCAATGGATGATAAACATAGTGAATTAGATGAAACTCAAGATGATCTTAAAAGGACGCTTGCCCTTTTAAATACTAAGGAAAAATTGCTTCAAGAAGTTCAATCTAAGTTGACTTTGATCCAATCTCGGTTAGAGACCAAGGAGTCTACTATCATTGAGCTTATGGAAAAGCAACAAAACTCAGATTCTCATTCTTCCAACATGCCTCTGATTGCTGGATTGGCTATCGGATCAATGGTCGCTATTGCTTCTGTTAAATTATTTAACTAGCTTAGTTTAATTCACTTCACATCATCAATATCTAATTGCTTTTACTTTATAAATTGTTTGTAAAATGGGTTTTAATTAAAGATTCCATTTTCAATATAGCATCGTCTTCATTTGTTGGAGGAATACTATAACTATGTAAATACATAGGTTCTTGCATGTGCTGAGACATACGATCAGCAACACATTCACCTAATCTCTCGCTTATTTCACCTACACTGACATTCAAACCTAACTTAGCCAAACTGGTTTGTCTTTTACCCTCTAACCCACATATAACGAGATTAGGATTGTTCAAGTACGTTAGATCAGGATCCACATTAATACTTATGCCATGTGAACTGACATTCCGCTTCATATTCAGTCCCAAACTACTTATCTTTTCAACCTCTTCCCCATCTTGAACCCAGACTCCAGTGTCATTTGTAGTGCAAACTTCATTTATCCCATAGCTCTTCATAGTATTCAAACTAGATTGCTCTAACATATTAACAAAACACTTACTGGTAAGATGAGACCAGTTAGCCAAGTCCCAGACAAAGTAGGCCACTAGTTGACCAGGACCATGATATGTGACTTGACCTCCCCTGTCAGTTTGAACAAATGGGATGCTTAACGATGGTAATTTAGTAGCTTTAAGAGAATTTGCTTCCCTTTTACCCCCCGTGTATACAGGATCAAATTGGAAGGTGAACATTAATGACGGTAGTTCATTAAATGTAGCCTTTGGTGATCTATGGATCAATTTGTGTTGAAGGTGGATGTTTAAAAAATGACGCTGTAAAGTGTCACCAAAGGCATAGTTTGTTCTGGAGGGGAAGTGGAAGTGGATGAGATGCCTTGCTGATGATTTCAGGGCTGGAAAGCGTGTTAAACACGACATAATAACAACAGCTTAAATCAAAATCTAGTTTAAGATCTTGAGGTTAGGAAAACAAATAAACATAGAGTGAAAAGTCAATTTTACATGAGTGTGAACTCATTTTAAAGGGCATTAAGAATGTCTAAGAAAATCTAGCTATTCAACTGTAATATCAGTTAATCCATGAAATCATTATTTATTCTACCAATCTTATTATGACTATTTATTGCCATTACACGAAAATTCCATTGAGATTAGATCAATCTTTTACTTTTTGCCATTGATGAAAGTTCTGTGTGTTGCAGAGAAGAATTCTATTGCAAAGGAGGTCTCTCGTGTGCTTAGTAACGGACATAGCAGGGTGGCCAACTCACCAGATAAATATGTGAAGAACTACTGTTTCAAATACAATTTTTCTTGGTCCAATATGGAATGTGATGTTACAATGACCGCAGTTAGAGGACATTTGACTGAATTAACAGTACCCCATACCCATGGATGGGGTAAGGTAGATCCCGAAACTCTCTTTGATTGCCCCTTGGACTTTTCTGTGGGTAATGGGATGGATTCAGTAGCGCTGAACATTGCAGAGTTGAGTCAAGGTGCTGATGTTATAATGATTTGGACGGATTGTGATAGGGAGGGAGAGTACATTGGGGGTGAAATCATTGGTGTGGCTAATTCTGCAAACCCTCAATTGACAGTTGATACTGCCTTGAGAGCCAAGTTCTCACATTTAGAAAGAAGTCATGTTATCAAGGCGGCTAATCAACCTGGCAATCTAGATAAGGAAGCTATCCAAGCTGTTAAAACCAGAATAGAACTTGATTTAAGAACAGGGTTTGCATTTACAAGACTCTTGACTGGGGGGCTTCAAAGAGAATTACCATTGATCAGTGATGGGAAGAAACCAATGGTTTCTTTTGGAAATTGTCAGTTCCCCACATTAGGATTTGTTGTGGATAGATTTAACAGACTAAAGGAATTTAAAAAGGAAAACTATTGGGTTTTATCATTTTCTATGAAAAAGGGTGGGAATAAGAAGTATAAGATGCAGTGGAATAGAGGTAGATTATTTGATAGATTGAATGTGATTTGTCTTTATCAATCCTGTATTATTCTGGCTAATGATCAGGCTCAAGTTGTTGAATTGAATGAATTTCCAACATCTAATTGGGCACCTTTACCATTGACTACTGTTGAAATGCAAAAAGACTGTTCAAAGATTTTTAAGTTTAGTGCCAAGGATACATTGGGGGCTGCCGAAGCATTATATCAGAAGGGTCTTGTGTCTTATCCTCGTACCGAAACAGATAAGTTTCCTAGTAAGATGGATCTTGGCCAGTTTGTTGCAATGCAAACCGATAATCCAGTTTGGGGATCATATGCTCAGAATTTGATACAGTCGGGAATAAGGTCTCCCAGAGCAGGTAAACATGATGATGAAGCACACCCTCCCATCCATCCAGTAAATGGGACTGAGGGCCACAACTTAAATGCAAAGGAGGCCAAGGTGTATGAGTATATTGTTAGACGATTTTTGGCTTGTTGTTCAAAGGATGCCAAGGGTCAAAAGAGAACTCTGACAGTTCAATGGGGGCATGAACGATTTAGTATGACTGGGCTTACTGTCACAGAGCGTAATTATTTAGAGATTTATCCCTATACCAAATGGGAATCCAATAAGGTGGAAGTGCCTGATGTGAGATTAGGTGAAACTGTTCAAGTTGCAGAATGTAAGATCCAAATGGGACAAACTTCTCCTCCAGCAGGGATTACGGAAACAGAATTGATTGCTTTAATGGATTTAAATGGGATTGGTACTGATGCTACAATTGCTGATCATATTGAACGTATACTTCAGAGAGGTTATATTGTGAAGGTGAAAAGGAAACAAATGCCTTGGGGTCCAGATGCAACTCTTCATACTGTTTCCGAAACAGGGAGAGGAGTTAAAGAATTTCTTACACCTACTGCCTTAGGTTATGGGTTGGCAATGGGGTTTTCCTCGATTGGACTTGATAATATTTCATTAACAAAACCATTCTTGCGTAAGGATATGGAAACTCAATTAACAATGATTGCAAACGGTCAATTGGAATCGAACAAAGTAGTAAGAGATACCTTGGCAACATATAGAGAGGCATTTGAGGTTACAAGGAGACAAATGAATATTTTGAAGAATTGGATTAGGGAAACATCAAGAACAGATAATTTAATAACCATTGCCTAGGAAAGCCCTACGGCAACTTTGTATAATAGAAATGATAACAACATTAAAATATTCCTTTGCATTAATTATATATATTCGAACATCAAAGTTAGTTCTATTGTACAAATTGTAGAGGAGGTGGTATGTCTGGTACACGCCCCAATTGGAAGTCACTTGCCTCAAATAACTTCTTCAGTTCATCAGACACGCTGGTGCTATATATATTATCGTCCAGAGCACTTTGCTTAAACTCACTAGAAGAGGCCCCAAAATTGTTATTAGTTGCTGCTGACCCAAATGGTGTTGGTGTAGTGATCTGGGACGCCCCAAAGGGTGTATTGTTAACAGGAACATTATTTCCAAACGCACCAGCTGTGTTAGCTGGCTGCTGCGGCTGAGAAGCCTCTCCAAATGGACCAGAACCATTTCCAAAAGGTGATGCATTGGTCATTTGTCCAGATGTTGAAAATGGTCCCGATCCAGCTCCGCTTGCACCTCCATTTCCAAATCCAAAAGAAGAACTAGTAGTTTGGTTGGTGTTTGTATTTTCATTAGATCCTGCACCAAATATACCACCACTAGAAGCAGTAGTGCTAAATGCAGTATTACCAAACGAAGTATTACCAAATGATGTACTACCAAATCCGCTATTATTATTATTATTATTATTGACTTGTGAGCCAAATGGATTGCTAGGAACATTTGCCTGTTGCTGAGAACCAAATGGATTAGATGTTGTGTTTGCTGCCTGTGAACCAAATTGATTACTCTGTGTACCCTGCTGTGAACCAAAAGGATTGCTCTGTGTACCCTGCTGTGAACCAAAAGGATTAGAAGCTTGACCAAATCCAGAGCTGCCAAACCCGGAACTTCCAAAACCAGAAGAGGTTGCATTGTTTGAAGATCCAAAGGTGTTAGAACTTGACCCATAGGCAGCAGATGAGGATCCAAATGGATTTGAATTTATATTTGAACTTGAATTGGAATTAAAACCTGAATTAGCATTCCCAAAAGCACCAATTTGATTATTTTGTGAACCAAAGCCACCATTAGATTGACTTCCAAAAGGATTACTACTGGAATTTGCGCCAAATCCACTGTTATTTCCCATATTTGTATTAGATCCAAATGCACCTAAATTCCCATTATTTGACCCTCCAAAACCCCCCATGCCTCCAAACCCGCCGGAATTCCCTCCCTGAGGGGGGCCACCATTTCTTTGAGGATGTGCAAATTTACAACGAGCACCGTATTTGCAGCTACCTTGCTGCCAATTCCTACAGACCGGTCTAGCCATATAAGGTAATGGTTATAAAACCGATGAAGTTCTTTTTTTTCGTTCTTCACTTTCTTTTCCGTGAACTCGTGAAATGATCACGTCTCCCGAGGCAGTGAGTGCAGTCTGGACAGAGAGGCATTACCCCTTGATATCCTCAGCATTGGCTGAGTTGGCTCAGGCCTCTCAAGGGAAAAAAAGACCCCTTTTAGAGAGCTTAATAAGATTAATAGGGCAAGCTTTTAAGTTTTATGCAAATACTCTTAATGACACACTTCCCGGACTAGATGAACTGATTCCTGTCGAAAGAGTTGTTTCTACTTTAAAATTACGTCCCAAATCAGAGCGGAGAGCCCCAATTGAAGACGAAATCGCTGTTCATATTGTTCATAAATGTGTTATTTATATTGCAGATTTGTCAAGATACAGAACTCATGCTGCAAAGACTTATATGCCACAGGGTCCCCTATCCAAAGCAGATAACAACAATTATTCTAAATCTATTGAATTATACAAACTAGCTTTGTTAATTCTTCCCTCTCATGGTGATCCTTATAATCATATTGCAATTATTGACAATGCCAAGAATGATAAATTCAACGTTGTTTATAACTTCATTAGAGCATCAATGACATCTGTCCCTTTATCTGTGGCATATAGCAATTTGATGAACTTGATTTCCAAACAGCCATTGCAAAATTCTATCTTGAAAAGATTTCTTCAATGCAATGAATTCAATAGAGTGAATATTACTAAGAATGATCGAATGGAATTATTAAGAAGTCAATTTCTTGTTCTTTTTGCTTATTATCTTTTACCTTCTCTTTGGAGTCAACCAAACTCTGAGAGACTGGTGTCAGGTCATGATATCAACTCAGTTGAAACAGATTTTTATCATATAATGTCCAAGTTAGATTTTCATAAGCAGATTTTCAATGATTTTTATTTCAAACAAATAGTGATATTGGTGGGAGGGTTTGAATTGTTGATAGATGATGCTTTAAACAAATCTAACCAGCTAGATCATTCTTCTCCAGTCATTGAACAATATTTAAAGTTCATAATGAGATTCATCGATACCTTTTTAAGGGCAATTTCATACCAATGGGACACATATATTGATGCCAATAAAAGTACAAATATGGCATTTTCAACTTCCCTTTTACCATCTCTTCGGTTGGTAGTGAATTGGCTTAATGCTAGATCTCTTCCCAGAGCATATATCAATCATTTGAAAGATATTCAATTTTTATTAGCAGGAATAATCAATAGGATTTATGATTTGTTTGAGTCTCATATCGATGATATGGATCAGCTATATGCTTATGCGGGAGTGGAACGTCCTGAATTGGAAAAGAAGGACCAATTACTTCATCTATTACATACCAAACCACATAGAACACGGTTATTTAAAGAAGATGTGATTACTAGAGAATTTAAACCAGTGGGGTATGTTTTAGCTGATTTTGATGACGAAAAGTTATATGTTAAAAATGAAAATGCCGTTATGGCTCTTATTGGGGAATCTAATTCCATAGACAAATCTAATGATAATTTCCTAAGATTATTGGGGATTGTGGTAATGGCTAAACATGTAATCAAAGAGACTACATTAGAGTGGGGTTCAGAGACGGGTATAATTGGTAGATATGTTGTTCAAAATGTAGATTCTAGTAAGTATCTGACCAACGGGGTCACTAATGGTACTACAATGACGTCGGTGGCGACGTTTTCATCTAAGAATGCTAATAATAATCGAAATGAGAAGAAAGACCGCAAGTCAAGGGACAAATCAAAACAACGTTCACAGGGGAAATCAAATCCAAGACAGAAAGGGCAGGTGCAATCTCAGTCTCAAACTCCATCTCACTTTCAGCCTCAATTGCGACCACAAGCACAGCCACAGGCTGAAGCACAGTGTGCCACAAAGTTGTCTAAAAAGGTTGCTACTACGGAACAATCATCAGTATCAACTTATGCTGGTGCATCATTTTCTAATTTTGATTCTAAATTGCCACAGTCTATAAAAATGCCATTGACGAGAGAAGAAACTAAGGATGCAGCGTTTGCTAATATGGTTGCTAGCATTGTCGAAGATCGCGATGGTCCAATTCCAAACAGTAGTGGGTCCAGTACTCAAAACACGAATGATAACAATTCAATTCCTGCTTTGCAATCTTGGTATTCATCAAACGGTATTTGGTCAACACAGGCAAATTCAGAATGGCAAGCACCGCTACCTATAGTACCTCAAATGATGAATATGGGGGGAATGCCAAATATGATGAACATGAGAGATGTACCACATATGATGAATATGGGAGGAATGCCAGGAATGAACATGATGACTTATTATGCTTCATCCCATCCGCCGCCACAACCACAGAGTCACCATTCTGCATCTCCAGTATCCCCAACACCAAGAGATCATCTACAACAAAGAGGAACATTAAATGATATCATTCAATACGATACCAATCAGTGATACAATTTAAGATAACGTTTATAAATGTATAACTTAAGTATGTAAATTTTAGCTTAAAGGGAGATCCCCCGGTCCAAAATGAAGAGGTAACAATTTGTCTAGCGTAGTTTGAATGACTCTATCACCATCTTTGTTCAACATCAATACCAGTACAGATGTGCCAAATTCTGCAAGAAACTGTCTACAAACACCGCATGGGGATGAACAATCAGGAGAATCTGTCACCAACATTATGACCTTAAACACATTATGCCCTCCAATCAAGCATGAACTAGCTGCAGTACGTTCAGCACAAATGGCAGCTGGATAACTTGCATTTTCAATGTTAAAACCAACAAAGATGGTGTCCTCAAGTGTCAAGATAGAGCATCCAACATGAAACTTTGAATACGGACAATATGCTTTCTTCTGTGCTTCAAAGCAACGAGAACGAAGATCAAGTAATTGTTCCTTGGTGATATCTTTGGGTGGAGAAGCTAGGAGATCGTCAAAGGACAGTGATGGACTCATTTTTATGAAGAAAATGGGTTTGTAAATAAGTTAAGATTGACCAACGAATGGAAGTTACATAATCCACTAATTTAACTACTTTAGCATTTAAGGATTCTCTTGTAGAATTGTTCTGAATCACAATGGAGGCTAATGATTCCTTGGTCTTAAGAGGCATCTGTGCATTGATTCTATCAATTGCCTGTTGTTGTGTCAAATGGGGGTTTCTTATCATCAATCTTTGTAATTGAGTTTCCTCATCACAGGAAACAACCACTACAGAATGACAAAGCCAGTGCATCTTTGTTTCAAATAGTAGAGGAACATCTAATATCAAAATGGTAGTTCCATGCCACCAATTCCATATAATGGATTTTATGATAGTTTTGATGATAGCTGGATGGGTAATAGAGTTGAGTTTCTTCAAGAGTACTTTATCTCTAAATACCAAAGCCCCTAAGGCCTCTCTATTAATGGCCCCTGTAGATGAATCCACCAAGTTAGCAGCCAAAGGAGTGAATGTTTTAACAACCGAGTCATATGCTGCACCTTGTGGCTCGAGTACTTCCTTTGCCACAAGATCGGCATCAATGATCGACCATCCGTTATCCTTTAATAGACTAGAAACAGTGGATTTTCCAGTGGCAATCCCCCCAGTGAGTCCAACTATAATCATTTTGATAAAAGAAGAGGAAAATGTTAAAAGAACTCACTTTCTTTTCTATTGAAATGAATGATTTGAATCAATGGTTGGAGGAAAACGGATCCGTCCTTAACAAGGATGTTGGTTTTATCGAAGATGATGTTTTAGGTCGTTGTTTGACTGCTCTTACCCCTTTGAGGGGTCCATTATTAACAATTTCCAATGCTTGTCTTTTGAACCATTGGACTTGCTTAAGACATTTAGCTAACTGGAATGAGGAAATACATCATTTTTTGTCTTCAAAGGGAGTCAAACCTTATGCTAAAGATGGAACAGCAGATGACATCACCAAGTTATATTCGAACTGGGAATGGAAGTCACTTCAAAAGTTAAATTCTACTCAACTTTTAACCCTGTATTTGACACTAGAATCTCAAAGATCCTCCTCATACTGGAAGCCCTTTCTTTATTGGCTGCCCACTTTGAATGACTTTGAGGATCTGCCTTTGAGTTGGTGTCTTTCTCAGAGAAAGGATAGTTGGTGTCTCTTACCAAGATGGGCCAAACATCGTGTTGAGTCTCAATTTATTAGTTTTAATGCAGATTACAAGGCTGTTTTATCCTTACTTCCCGATGAGGACCTTACTGATAAAGAAACTAGTCTAAGGTTTTGGTTATGTATTAATACCCGTTGTCTTTATTGGGACCCTCCAGAGCTATTAGGTTTAGATCAGAAATCTCCACTAAATCATATAACAATGGTACCATTTATCGATTTTATTAATCATACACCCCAGTGCAACAGTGAAGCTAAAGTGACAAAATCTGGATTTCAATTGTCCACTATTGGAGAGATCGACACTGGTGACCATTTATGGTTTACCTATGGAGGTCACGATTCCTTATTTTTACAATGTGAGTATGGATTCAGTATCCCTACTGAATTTGATTATGTGGATCTAACCGAGTATATTATGCTACTGTTAGAAAAGCGTCCTCTAGTAGCTGAGTGGCTGAAGGATCAGGGATTAGATGGTCAGTTCACTATCGACAATGATGGATCTGTTGGATTCACCACTCAAGTAGCAGTTGGTGGTATTTTGGAGCCACAGAGCCAATTTGAAAAATTGAGCAATGGAGGCTGGAAGATACCAGGCAGGTTAAGAAGATTTTCTTTGGGAGAAACAGAGGGTGAAGCGTATCAAGATGGTATTAAAAAGGTGATCAAATCGATTTTGGCTAAAGTTACAAAAGAGTTGAAAAATAATAAAGAGAAAGCACACGATGATGACAGCTCCGTTATTGTTAAGCTTAATGAATACCAATTAGATGTAATTAACAGAGTGGGATCATCATAGAGTAATATATTAATTAAAGTAACTAAAATGGAATCGAAACTTTTAATGTGGATTGAAGTCAAAATTTTGTTTTACAAGTGCTGGTCTTTCTGATATTTACTGCTATTTGATCCCGCCTATTAATTGCCACTGGTTTTTCAGTTTAAGTGAGACAAAATAGTTTTCCTTGAAAAACTAGTTTACAAACCTATTTAATATTTCAATTCTTTTAATGGTTGCTCATAGTCAGTCGGTTGGATTAAGTCGAAAGTCATTAGATCGAACTAATAGAAGTTAAAACATTATCATTTCATCTTTGTGTATCATGTGTATCCGTGGTGACAACCCCTTTTTTCAATTCTTTTTGGAAAGAAAATCATAGGATTACATAAATGAATGAAGCTTTGTCCGAAAACAAGTGATTATTATCTTTGGTAACACAATAAAATATTAAATAACATGTACTAAATGCATGAATAACTGCATGGAATACAATATTTGACACTGGTTCAGTATCTTGTGAAATTAGTATATGCCCGGTATATCGATAAGCATTTAGTGGAATAGGTGCACTCTTAATTTTTTATTTGTATCCCTCAATATAAGAGGAAGTAGTCCTGATATAAAGGTGTAAAATTGTGTAGTGTCATTGCATGATGCCAGTTTCCATTACTACATTCAGCCATATTATATGCTCCAAAATCTGCCTGCAGTGATACTAAATAATCAGTCTATGCATTTTACAACAACACACAAATTTTATATAAGATTTCCATTAAACTGTTTGTATTTACTCTCTTACAAGTTTTCACTCGAATCCTATCACATTAAGTTTATCTTAAATTAAATATGTACATGATTATCTCTTTAGATTATGAAGTTCCCAGAATCTCTTTAACACCTTCCCTTGTCACCCTTTGCATACCATTCATCTCCATATCAACACCACCTCTACCTTTGGTCAATGATCTCAATTTACTGAGATATCCAATCATCCCTCTTAATGGCGCCTCTGCGACGATAACCATCTTTTGATTTCCTTCATCAGACTTAATGTACTGCATAGTTTCATCATGTGGAACAAACGTCCCGTCAGCGAGATCTTGCCCATGATGAACATCATCAACATTATCCTCCAATTGATCAGAAGCAGTTATACCCTGGATTTTTGCATGTCTTGCACCCATCAAGTCCTGTGAAACAACACCAACATCACTATTTGGCACATAGACCTTAACATTCATGATTGGTTCAAGAAGAGTGCATTCAGTATCCTTTAATTCACTAATGGCTTTCAATATGGCTTGTCTTGTAATTTGAATCAAAGGAGCCACAGTAGTGATATCGTTAAGAGGAGGGATTTCCCATGAATGAACCTTCATCACTATGGAATGAAGCGGCAAACGAGCAATTCTTCCACCCATTTGAAGACCCCCATTGGTACCAGAAATCATGGCCTGAATAAACTTTTCAAATCCAATTGCTAGTGGCCATTGCTCTAACTCAAAAGCCTTTACAAGAGAATTTGGTGTGGCATCTGGTGCAAATATAAGAACATTATTTTCATCCAGATAATGAACCTGTGAAGCGTCATGTTCTTCAAATTCCAATACTTCTTGTGGATCAGTTTCAAATGGATAAAGAGATACAGTGACAGAGAAATTACCACCAGCTGATTCTATAGATTGAGAAACACGACTAGTAGGAGCTGTAATTGTTTCCTTATAAGTAACTTTTATATCACCAATTTCAGCTGCAACTTTTAGGTCATCAACTAATCTATCTCTAGTAATCTCTAAATGTAATTCACCCATACCTGACAACACTAACTGATTAGTTTCCTCATCAAAATGAAGTTTCAATGAGGGATCTTCCTTTAACATCATTTCAAGTGAAGCCACCAACTTACGCTTGTCAGCAACTGTATTTGGCTCAATGGAAACACTAAAAACCGGTGGAGGCACAGCAATTGGTAATAGTTTCATACTAGCTTCCAATGGATTCAACTGATTAACAGTTTTGGCCACAGCATGACCAAGAAGAGTGTCACCTGTAGAAATGGCATCACATCCGGTAATGACACCAATATTACCTGCACTGAGATATTTAACATCCAGAGGTGTTTCACCATTCATAACAAGTAGTTTCCCTATCTTAATCTTTTCACCAGTAGTGGAGTTGATTAATGTAGAATTAGGTGTCATTTTACCGGCGTATACTCTCACAAATGTCATCAACCCTCTAGTAGGGTGATTGACAACCTTAAATGCTAATGCAGCCGTCAAGTTCTTATTTTTATTGATGACAACTGACCCAAGCTTAGGATCAACAACACTATGTAAATCCACTTCAGTTGGAATAGCCTTCTTTTTGACTTTTTGTAAAGCTGTCACCTTTGGTGGTGCAATGTCCATTGGGGAGGGCAAATAATTAACAATTGCATCCATTAATGGCTGAACACCAATATTTCTAAAACTGGCACCACACATAACAGGAACTACCTGAGAATTAATAGTTGCTTTCCTTAAAGCCCTTTGAATTGTTTCACTAGGAACCTTGAGAGCATCATCTGTTTCTAAAAAGGCCTCAACCACTTCATCGTCGTACTCACCAAGCAACTCCACTAAAGAGGCTCTACACTTCTGTGCCTCGTCAACTATATTACCCTCAGCCTCTGTAACGTCAAAAAGATCGATAGTTTTACCATCAACATCACCCTCATTCCAAACAAGCACCTTTTGATTTAATATATCAATAACTCCCCTGAATACCCCATTTTGAAAGTAAGGAATATTAACCAAAGCAGCTTTCACCCTGAGTGCCCCCACCACTTCTAAAACAGTTCTACCAAACCCAGAACCATCTCTATCCATTTTATTCACATAAACAATTGATGGTAATCTTTTACCTTGTTGCCAAACTCTCTCTGTTTGTGGTTCCACACCAGCAACAGCATCCAAAACAACAACAGCACCATCAACCACTCTAAGAGATCGCACCACTTCAAATCCAAAATCTGCATGTCCAGGGGTGTCAACTAAATTGATCTTTGTGCTTTGCCAAGGAACAGTAACTGCAGCAGACTGAATTGTGACACCTCTTTCTCTTTCTTGGGCCAAAAAGTCCGTGACTGTATCACCCTCGTCCACATCACCAATCCTTCTAGTAACGCCCCCATAAAAAAGGATTCTTTCTGTTGTAGTAGTCTTACCTGCATCAACATGTGCAATGACACCAATATTTCTCACCTTACTTGCTGCTGTTTTAAGCAAAAAATCCGTAGCATAATCCAAATTGGCTGGTTTAGTTGAATAAAATCGACAACGACTAATCGATCCCAGGGGTAACAGATATTTTAGTCTTTGCATGCAATTAAATAGTTGAATAAAAAAGTTCTATGCCATACATTTTTTTTTCATTTACCTTTATAATTAAAGTTAATTTGTTAAAATTTAGGGGGTTGAAATGACTAGTTTTGATATTAAGGAGACTTATTTGAAATATTTGGCAGAAGATCCTGATATTACTATGCCTATTGCGGCTATTGAAGCTCTTTTGACACTTTTAAAAGTGAAACAACCTGGTACAGCCAGTGAATTGATTTCTTTGCTTTCAAGTGCCACTGATGAACTTAGAATGTCTGTGCATAACAGTGTTTCACTATCAGCAGGTTGTGATTTGTTTACAAGATTTGTTTTAAGAAATACTCATTTGTATTCTGACTGGGAAGCGTGTAAAACTAGATTGGTTGAAAATGGTCAATTGTTTCTTCAAAGAGCTAAAGAATCTCGTGATATGATTGCTAAAATAGGGTATCAGTTTATTAAAGATGATGAAACAATTTTGATTCATTCTTATTCTCGTGTGGTATTGGCTCTTTTAGCACATGCCAAATCAAAATTCATTAGATTTAAAGTTTATGTGACCCAAGCTTTACCATCAGCTTCTGTTAATGGTGAAGACATGGCTAGAGCATTGAAGGAATTGGGAATTCCTGTGTCTCTTATTCATGATTCTCAAGTAGGGTTTGTTATTAATAAAATAGATAAGGTGTTTATGGGTGCAGAAGGTGTTAGTGAGAGTGGTGGTATTATTAACCATATGGGATCTTATCAAATAGGTGTCTTAGCCCAAAACGCCAATAAACCTTTATATGTCGTTAGTGAATCTCATAAATTCGTGAGATTGTTTCCTTTGGCTCCAGATGATTTGCCAAATGATAACATTGGTGAAGCTGATTCAGGTTTCCTTAATGCTCCAAGTGTTGATTTCACTCCACATCAATATATTACTGCTCTTATTTCTGATTTAGGTGTGTTGACTCCATCTGCTGTTTCTGAGGAATTGATTAAGATGTGGTATGACTAAATGAAATAATCTTATTATTATAGACCTCTTTTCTTTTCTTTAAACTTGTATTAATTACTTATTATAAACCCTACTTAATCAAAAAGTGATCTTTTTACCCTTAGACTCAACAATAGCGGCACTAGCTCTTTGAGCTGTTGCAAGTGCCACAGAAGATTTCATTCTATAATCACTTCCATCCCTCTTCACTTTCTTTTGCTTTGGTTGGAACCCCTTATTTATGTTTTGCTCCACTGGAGCTTCATTAGAGACATTTGAATGACCATAATCTTCCTTAACAGCACTACTTTGTTCTAATTGTCTCTTTGGTTTCCTCTGGGATCTATCTTCACCAAATTCCATTCTCAACGGACGTCCCATCATTCTTTTACAACTTTTATCAGCAAGGGCCTTTGCTGCACCCTCTTGATCTTTGAAATCAATAAATGCAAACCCCTTACATTTACCACTATCTTCAAATGTTGCCATTCTCACCTTCATAATTTCACCACAATGTCTGAAATGAGTTTCTAAAAGTTCCTGTGTAGTATCAAATGCTAAATTACCGACAAATAAAATTCTACTAGGAGGATTACCTTCCTTGGGCACGGGAGTTGGTCTACCTTCAAAGTTATTACCCTGTTTAATTAACAAATTACGACCATTGAGTTGTTGTTCACTTAACCCAACAGCAATATTCATATCATCCTCATTTTGGAAATCCATATAAGCAAACCCTCTATTCTTTCTACCATTTTTAGGTAACTTAACTCTAGTGATATCCTTATCCTCTAAAGAGGTCTTGGCAGTGACAAAGTTTTTCAAATCCTCTTCAGTAGTGTCATAAGATAAATTACCAATCCAAACTGAATAAATGGATCTTGGTTCTAGTTTCTTATCATCATTGGATTCCTTTTTATCATCATCTGAAGATGTTGTATTTGTATTTGTAGCTGTAGGATCATTATTAGCAGATTTTTCTTTTTCAAATTCTTCTGCAGTCTTTTTCCCCTTTTTGATTTGACGCAATTCCTTCTTAGATAAAGGTGTGGCCTTATTAATATCAATTTCAATCTCTTCACTCAACTTTTCGCCCATTTAATCACTTTCACAAAGCAATTTCTTCCTAATAAAAAAAATAATTTCAAATTTCAAATTTTTTTTTGACCGAATTTCTTTTTTTTTTTTTTTTTTTTGACTTTCCTAAAAAGGAAATAAGCTCAGCAAGACCCAAAAAATCTAAAAATAGCCGGATCACACAAAAAAACAAAACAAAAAACAAAATAAAAAATCCATTTTTATCCTTCATTGCACTTTCTCCTTCTTCTTTTACAGTAACAGGAATTCAAGGATGCAATTTCAACTAATTGCTGCCGCTTTATCAGGTCTCATTGCATCAACTCAAGGTCTTGCTTCTTTAGGTTTCGATTTAGGTGTCGAAGATAACTCTGGTGCTTGTAAAACTGCAGATGACTATTCCGCTGATCTAGACGTTCTTTCTTCATATGGAACTACTTTGAAGACCTATTCAGTTTCTAATTGTAATACATTGGAAATTCTGGGTCCAGTGTTGGGTGAGAAGGGGTTCCAATTGACTTTAGGTGTTTGGCCAACTCCAAGTGACATGTACACCGCAGAAAAGGAGGCAATGCAAAGTTATTTACCTACAATTTCAAAGGATGTAATTCTTAACGTGTTGGTTGGTTCTGAAGCCCTTTACAGAGGTGACTTGACAGGTGATGAATTAGCTACTATGATCACTGAAATTAAGGAACTCTTGGCTACTATTGAAGACAAGGATGGTAACTCATATGCTGATACTCCCGTTGGTACCGTTGATTCATGGAATAAATGGGTTGATGGTACTGCCAACCCTGTGATCTCTGTTTCTGATGTCTTCTATGCCAACGCCTTCTCTTACTGGCAAGGTCAAACAATGACTAACTCATCTTTCAGTTTCTTTGATGATATTATGCAAGCTATGCAAGTCATTCAAACTGCCAAGGGTACTACAGACATTGACTTTTGGATTGGTGAAACCGGTTGGCCAACTGAAGGGTCCAATTATGGCTCTTCCGTTCCTTCCGTCGATAACGCTTCTGAATTCTGGCAAGAGGGTATCTGTGCTATTAGAGCTTGGGGTGTTAATACATTTGTCTTTGAAGCATTTGATGAAGCATGGAAGCCATCCACTTCCGGATCAAGTGTTGAACCTCACTGGGGTGTCTTCGATTCCAGTAGAACTGCTAAATACAGTTTAGACTGTGATTTCTGAAGAACAACATCTATTGATTGATACCCTTAGAGAGTAGGTGAATGAATATTCCTCTGCTTATTACTTACTTCATTTAAGTTTCATTTTGTTTCGTTTTTCTTTTCTCTTCATTTAGATATTACTTCCTTCTCTCTACTTCCCTTATTTGTTATTATCATCGTTTAGAATTTTGTCTATCGTTCCAACATGAATGCATACTAAACCAATGTGGATGTTTATTTATGCTGATGTTTTTATCTCCTTTCAAAATTAGTTTATTTTATACACTTCGTGTCGTAAACATAACTGCTATTGCTCCTATTATTAGCCTTGTTGCCCTCTTAAAATTCCTATTTTGTGTGATTTATGTGCATATAACGTAATGCGACGCGTAAATTTATCACCATCTTCGCCTTCACATACACATCAAAAGAAAACAATGTCTGATTTCTACAGCGATGGTACAGGTTATGGAGGCTACAATGCCGGTAGCAGTGATGCCCAACAGCAGGGTGGCGGATCTCAAAGATCATACGCAAAACAACAACTTACACCAGTTACTATTAAAATGATTGATGACGCTCTTATTGGCAATGATGGATCATTTACATCAAATGGTGTGGATTTAACAGCAGTGAGGTTTGTGGGATGTGTAAGAACAATTGATCCCCAACAAAGTTATGATTTATATGAAATAGAAGATGGTACTCATTCAATTAAAACTAGAATTTGGAACAACAAATCAGAGGAACCAAGTTCGCAAGGTGGATTTGAACAACCTCCAATCATTATTGGTGATTGGGTGGAAGTGGTGGCTTCCCTGAGAGACTTTCAAGGTAAAATTCAAACTCATGTTCAAGTCATCAAAAAGGTGGAAGATTTCAATTTAATCCCATATCATTTCCTTAATGTCACCGCAAATTGGTTACATTTAACTGGTAAATTGGGTAGTTCTACTAGTGGTAGCGTTATTAAACAAAGTAATGGGAATGATTCTTTGTTTGTTCAACAAGAACCACTGTCCAATTCTAATGCTGGATCCACTTCTGGAAAGGTGCTTCAATTTATTCAAGATTCTTCAAAACAAATGTCTGAGGGGGTGCCTATTGGTTATATTCGTGATCAATTACATTTAGATGCTAATGAAGTTCAAATGGCTATTGATGAGTTGGTTAACGATGGTATCATTTTCACTTCAAGCGATGAAGATCACTATTTACCTGTTTAACTAATTAAATTAACTTATTTTTATAACAACTTCATTTGTACACTGTATCAATAACCTTAGCGTCCTTAGTAGCAAAGAATGCTGCCCAAAGATCATCATCATCGATTATTTCCCCCTCCTTTTTATCGGCTTCATTGACCTTTGTCATTTCTTTAGCTTCTAATTCATCCTCGTCAATTTCAACAACTTCATTAGACCTCATCTTAGCAGCTATTAATCGTTTCTTAGTACCCAAGTATGCAATACTTTCTTCAATAGTACCATCAATAACAAAATTCCAAACTTTGGTCTCTCTTACCTGACCGATTCTATGAATTCTGCTGACCGCTTGTAATTCAAAAGATAAATTGACTAATGGTTCACATAAAAACACATGTGAAGCATTTGTGAATGTCAATCCCGCTGCCTGTGCCACTGTATTTAATAGAAAACACGCATATTCATCATTTGTCTTGAATTCTGCAATATCATGATCTAATTTGCTATCACCCTTATCAATTTGACGACTATGATATCTGGATTTGTTTCCAGCCGTAGCAAATGGATTAATACGACGACCTGTTCTACCGGGTAAACTTAAATTCTTTTCTGTCCATGATTTATAAATGATGCCCTCAGTTTTCATTGCTCTGGCCAAAATAGTGAGAAACCTATTCCATTGTGAGAATACTAGAATTTGTGTATGGGGGTCAACATTTCTTAAATATTTCACTTGTCTTAGAATCATATCCACTTTAGTACCGTATGATTTAGTCAATTTAATTGATCCAATCTCATTCAAGGTTTCAGGTGGGATTGAAGAATAAACAATATTCAAATCCTTTTCAAGTATTCTTCTATTCCTAAGCTTGTTCAATTCATCAGTGAAATCTTCATCATTTTCATTAGAATCATGCCCTTTCGTTGATTCTTCACCTGCTTCAACAAAATCACCCTTTAATCCACCTTTGGAAGTGACAAAATGGTACAGTTCATCTTGTTTAAGTGCCTTCTTACACATTGGACAAATGCTTTTAGTCTTGACCCATTCTCCAAGACAATCTCTACAATATTTATGACCACAGGGTGTTAATGTACCCACAAGAATAGTAAATTGACAGATAATGCATTGATTAGATTCATCTGAAACATGTTCCATAGGATTAGATAACGTCTTCAAATAATTTAAGCGAGCTTTATTTGCTCTTACTTTAGATTCACGATGTACCATTTGTAATTTTAGTGTGTTCATTTCTTTACGAGCCGCCTCTTGCGGAGAAGTACTCGATTCTTGTGGTGAATATTTGACTAATTCGTCTGATCTGGACTGAAGGGCTTTATAATATCCAATTTTAGAATTAAAGACATCATTGATACCGTTTAACAGTCTAGATTTCATTTCTCTCAACCTCTTATTTTGAGCCCCAAGTTCTGATTTTAAAGATTTGATACAACTAGACAATTGTTTGATCCCATATTCCAATGTTTCATTAGAAAAGAATTCGCTTCCTCCAATTGCTCCCTCCATCATTTGCTTTTCATCAGTCAACTCTAACAAGCCCGTTTTCAATGATTGCTTAGGTAGTTCAGTAGCTTCAGGCATAACATATTTTCTCAATTTATCTAGTTCAATATAAATGGCAGTGTGTTCATCATCTTTAGTCTTTCTCTTTTTGACAGTAATAGGTTTCACTTCTGCCTGATGGCCCCTTTTCTTCTTCTTTTTAATCCATTCTCTGTCACTACCCTCATCATCACTGATACCAACACCCTCTAATGTTTTTATTTCAGCTTCTGTTGAATTAAGTGCTCTCTCCCTATCCTTCAAAATGAGGGGGATTTGGTCAATCAAAGCTTGTGATTCTTCTTGAATAGCTAAGGAATTTGCGTATTCTGACCCCGTTGCATCTTCATCCCCCCTAGTGACTTGGACTGATTGTAGTTCAACTAACCTTGTAAACCATTTATTAATAATATCAGATTGTTTGTCCAAGTGCTCAATAGTATTAATAGCCCTTTCACTTGTAAATTGTGTCCCTAAAGAGGGTTTTGGTTCTTTTAGAAGATCTACTAAATCAGCTTGAAAATATGTAGACACTTGGTATAGTTCTGAGTCTTGTTCCTGTTTTATTGATGTATCGACCATGTTCTTGTCACCAAGCTCATCAGCACCATCGTCAGCATCTTCTTCTTCTTCCTCTTCTTCTAAAGGTATTTCTGTGTTATCTTCTTGAGGAACTGCAGGTAAAGACAATGGCCTATATTTGGGTAGGATGGAAAACGTGTCACTCATTTTAGAAATCATTTCTCTTGTTTTATTCAATGGGAATTCCAAAATTTGATTAATTAAATCGTCTGCCTTTTGATAATAATCATTTTCTAAATCATAATGAATTCTCTCACTATCTGTTAATGTCTCCACTTCAGGTGGTTTTTCTTCCTGAGTTTCACTTTCCAAAGTCTTTTCTTTAAGCTCCTCAAAAGTATCTGGAAGTGGCCACATTGGTCGATAATGTTGATAATGCGCAGAAGCTAACATAAAATAAGACTGGTGTAATAAATCATGACATTTCAGTAACCTGTTACTCCAAATTGTTTTATCAAGATTTTTACCACTATCTTCTTCTTCCTTAATTTTAGTTGAACATTCATCAACTTTCCTTTTAAATAACTTAATTCTTTGTTTAAGCTCCTCAATGACAGTTTCAAAAATAGATTTAGATTTAGAGGGCTCCCTCAAAAATTCCCAAATTTTCCCAATATTGATTTCATCTCTAATGTAACTAGAATCATGATGATAAATCTCCATTTCAGTGTTTTTAATCAAATCCTTTAAAACAACATCCAATGTACCAATACTTAAATCATTTAAATCATCACCTTTTTTGTCATCCCTAGATGAAGAAGCCCCCCCTTCTTGGAAATTACGTAGCAATAATGCGTGACAGCAAACCATTCTTAACCATCCGGACCATTTTCTCATTCCTATCCTACTTTTATCTAAATCAAAACCCTTAATAGTTGGTTCTCCCAATTCATTAAGCCCCACTTGTTGTAAAAACTTGGAGTACAAATTGGAATAATTATCCCATTCAATATTACTAAAGGGTGATCTCAACAAGATTCTTGTTTGGTTTGGTAATTCCACCTGACTCCCCACCATTTGCTTTGTATGTCTCAAACATCGTTCCTTGATAAGACGATCAAATTGATTTCTAGGAATGTTGTCCCAATCCTTTGAAGTTAAAAGATCTAAGGGGAACAGTCGTTGAGATTTCAAAAGTGACAATAAGTCATGTAAATTCTTTCTAATTAATGTTCCTGAAACACACCAAGTGTGAACTCTTGGTAAAATTCTAGAGAATTTGGCAACTTTTGACATTGAAATGGTTGCTAATTGAGCTTCATCTAAAACCAACCTATAAAATTCTAAAAGCATTAGCGGTGAAGAATAATCAATCCTTTCATGTCCGCCGGAAGCTAATCTTTTAGGTCTTTCTGTGGGTTTGAAGATAGCCCTATCTAGTTCTCTTGCTAATATATTATATGATGTCAACACAATATCGTGTTCTGATAAGATTTGGGCAATTGACGATGGTGTTAAATCGGTGTCTTGATCTTCCATTATCATAACACCATTATAGACAAAAACAGATAAATTTGAAGATTGTTCAATTTCATCCACCCATTGAGAAATAATTGTTTCAGGACATAAAATCAATGTTGTTTTACATTCGGTAACTAATCTTGAACGATCAAAGGGGTCTCTCTTTGGCTGCAACTGAATGTCAGTTCTTGGATGGCAATTGACTAATGCAGTAACTTCTAGGGTTTTACCCAACCCCATTTCTTCACATAAGAATGCCTTTGCTGGCGGTAATTTCAAATGTTCCTTCATTTTTAAAATGGTTTTAGTAGTTATTATACCTCCATTAAACTGATTAAACCAAACTTCCTCTTCACCATCGGATTTCTCACTGAAACGAACCCTCGTCCATCCAGGAGAGTATTGATCCAATAATTTACCAATTTGTTCACTGTCTAATACATCTGGTAACTTCAATGATTCAATACCATTAGAGGTTAATAAAACACCCTCATGTTTCAACAGCCAGTTCAAAGATTGAAATTGAAAAGGCAAAAGTGTCTTTTCAATGCCCTCTATTTTAAAAGGTTCAACATCAGGATCATTAGCTATTAAATTTGTATTTTGTGTAATTGTTGAATAAAATGATGAGACAGTTGGTGTTGACCAATTAATTGTATCAGATAATTGATATTTAGTTAATTCTGGTACAAATAAATAATCTGTTAATGTACGTAAATTAGTTAATGTTTTCAAATTTGTTTGAAAATATAAACCCTCTTGAATCCAAAGTTGGTACTTCAAACAGCATTTGATTTTAATATCATCACCTATACTAATAACCAAATTTTCCAAATATGGAGTGACAACATGAAAATTAGGGGCATTAATGACCGGGCCATGTGTTAAAAAGTAATGTAATGTTTGATAAAGTTCCTTATTACTACTTTCATATTTCACTTTAAATAAGGGCTCTAATTTCCCATTTGCAATGGAATTTAATATTATTGTATCATTAAAAACTCTGTGTTTTATTGGAACGTTTTGTAGTTCAATATGGGGTCCAAATTCTTGAATCAAATCTGGATTGAGATCATCAAAATTAATTATTTGTTCAAGTACGGAGTCATTATCAACTAACAAAATAAATCCTTGAGAAGGCAATGAAACCTTAAAGTGTTTTCTTTGATTGTTGTTAACGAGGTTCTTTAATGTTTCAAAGTTGAACGTTGACCCCAAAATCTCCATTTATCTGAGATGAAAAGGGTAGGAAAATTAGAGATAATCATGATTATGTAATATACTTGACAGAGCTGATTTCATGATATCAACGAGATCGAATGGGATATGTATGACTGCAAGCTATCATCAAGTCTGTATGGAAAATGATACAGCTAAAGATTCTGATATATCCGGGATAAATTGCCACTTGAACGTCATTTTGAAAATATAATTCTAATATGATAGGATTTACAGTCATCCCTTGATGCTACCTACATCCACTTTTGAACATGGATGGAAATTATTTTGCAAGTGAAACAAAACAGTATAATATCGTCTATATATGTAAATGGGATAGATTCGGATATCTGTGTAGCATTGTTTTAGTGTCCAAACAAAAATCTAACGCATTACCTCAAACGATCGGAATACCGGTGAACAAAAAGATTTGTCCTAAAAAGGTTAATGAAGGCGACTAAACCAGTTATAATACTTTATTGAATTGAATTGAATTAAATTAAATTGAATGTTGTAAATTTAAAAAGTGTACTGGAAAACTATTCAACAAAATGAAATAGACTTCGATTGAAATTTGGCCCAGCTCAGAAACACCTGAATTTATTGAAGAGACACCTATATTCGTCCAGACAAACCGAAAATTTAGTGTTGTTTGTTTGTTTTGGGGTTTAGATTTGGGTTTGGGTTCTACTCGTTACTTTGCTCCGTTAAGTTACCTCTCAAAGCTTGATCCTTTTCCAACACCTCAAAGAGGCCCTTGAAATTACCTGCACCAAAACCATTGTGATTATGCCTTTGTATAATTTCAAAGAAAAAAGTTGGTCTTTCAAAGAAGGGTCTAGTGAATAATTGTAAGAGGTACCCGTTTTCATCAAAATCTACTAAAATACCCAATTTCTTAATGATTTTCATTGTTTCCTTAATCTTTGGATGACTTTCTAATTTAAGACGCCTTTCCAAATTCACATAATACTGTGGTGGGATATTAATGAAATCAACACCCATTTCCTTCATTTTTTTAATAACATCAACAATATCATTTGTCTTGATGGCAATATGTTGAATACCTGAGCCTTTATGGAATTCAATAAACTCCTCAATTTGAGACTTCATAAGCCCCTTAGCAGGCTCATTAATTGGCATTTTAATAGCTTCCAATGGAGATGCCATGACTGTTGATTTCAAGGCAGAATACTCGGTGTAAACTTGCCTTTCATCAACAGACCAAAAGACATGGAACCCAAAGACGTTCTTATAATATTCACAAGCAGATTCCATTTGGTCCCAATCTTCGTTTTGAACACAATGATCAATAACATCTAATTGTAAAACAGGTTTATTGTTATGTTTTGAGTTTTGCATTTCCATTTTAAAACCTGGTAAAAACCCCATATAATGAGTTCTATTAATAAAGGTATGAACCACATCATTTAAACCAGCAACTTTAGCAATGATTATTTCACCGTAATCATCTTGAATATGATGCGGTTCATTGATAATAAGTGCACCACCTTTCTTTGCCAATTCAATAGCGGTATAAATATCGTCGACTTGAAATGCAACATCCTTTACCGCATCACCATGTGTGGCAACATGTTTATGAATGGCATCAACAAGTGGATCTTCTGGTTTTGAATTAAGGGGTCTAATAGCAGCCATGAAAACCAATATGACCTTCCCGTTTTTAACAGCAACAGCCGACACATTTCTAGAACCTGTTTCTAAACCCATAGTTGCATATTTTTGGAATCCATAGCATTTAATCAAATGAGATGCAACAATCTTTGGGGAAGATACATAGAAGACAATATGATCGAATTCTTGGCAATGCTGAGTAACAAAGTGATTACTGATAGTTATGGCATGGGTGTGAGTGTTTTCAAGAGCTTTAGCAGTGGTCATAGTCTGTAAAAAAAAGAGCAATAGAAAGTTAATAATAAAAAGATGTTTGCCATTGAGGGGATGAGTTAGAAGTTGTGTAATTCACCTGAGCACCTTATCCCAATCAGGATAACCCATGACACAATGTGATGTTGTTATTGTTGCTGCTGAGCGCTTTGCTTTGCTTTGCTTTATTTTTTTTTTTTTGTTTTTCTTGTTTCGCGAAACTGTTTTCTTGTCTTTGTAATGCATTTTGTGTTCAGCAGATCCGTAGGAAAGGGAATTGAAAACATGAACAATTAAGTTAACATACAGACACTGACGTTTCTGTCACCCCTAATATTTGTTTTTTTAATTGCAAAAAAAAAGTTTTTCGTTAAAGCTAGATTGTTATACAGTTACAAATAAGGCCAATGACATTAGTTGAAGATTTTGCATTTTGACACATAACGGCTATACCCACATGAAGAGGAAGACAGTCACGTCAAGAAAAAAAAAAACGGCGTATGCATGAAATGGGCCCCCTCATCGTATTGACACAGCCCTCCCCCCCCACTTCCCCCTCTTTTGAAGGTCACACCTTCTAATGGCCTTACTCCCCCCCCACCTCTTCTATCCCCACTCATTCATGCCCGTCACCGCATAAATCTACAAAAAAATTAACCTTTTTTAAACCCAACATTTCGCTCGCTGTCAATGCGATGCCCAACAGTTCTGTGTGTCAAACCCTTCACGTCACAGAAAAAAAATCTATCTACCATAATTGGGTTTTTTTCTTCCTTCTAATACAATAACGTTTTTTCCTTCTATAATTAATTGTTAATCAAAATGAGTGTGGCCATTGCTCAACTGATCGATTTGGAAACCGATAATGCTGCTCAAGGAACTGGTATTACTAAATTAATTGAGATTACTATGTCTTTTTTAAGCATTGAAAGTACAAGTGAAATTCCTCAATTCCTTGTTGATTATGTTGAATCTGAACAGCAATCCCAATTTGGTGGTTATCCAACTAGTAAGGATGTTGCACCATCTGCAGTCTTTTTAGCTCTGTTTGTTATTATTGGTATTGCTCATGGTACCATATTTGCCATTAATTGGAAGAGAGGTCATAAATTTTATTTGTCTGCTTGTTTATGTTTTTATGCTACTCTGAGATGGATTGGGTTTGCACTTCGTATTGTCTGGGCTAAGGATATTTTGAAGTTACATGTTGGTATTGCATCTGAAGTTTTACTTGTTTTACCAATTGTTTTCTTGGCCTCCTTTAACTTAGTGTTAGCTCAACGTTTATTTACTTGGAGACATCCAATTTTTGGTAACCATAAATGGTTTTGGTGTTTAATGATTTTCCTTTATGCTGTTGTTGGTAGTGTTGTCATTATGACTATTGTTGCTGGTGTTATTCCTTACCTTTACTTCCTTTCTCGTTCTCATTATGATATGTGTCGTAATGTTGTTAAGGTCACATCAATTCTTATTTCTTTGTACTCATTGGCTTCTATGACTCTTGTTGCATATTCATTCCTCGTCCCAACAACAGAAAATGAAAAGAAGGCTCTTGTTTACCAACCATTTTGGATTAAATCATTTTCTCCAACTTATTTCCCACCTGTTGGCGCCTCAAAGGAAGGTGAGGCTTTGTTTATTGAAGCACATGCTAACGATTCTAGACCAGCTTTAAGAACTGTTGTTGGTGGTGGTTCTAAGTTTGTTGACGGTATTGATGAATCAGAATCTCAAGAATTAACAGAATTTGAAAATTCTGGTGATTCGAAGTTCTCCTCTAAGCACAACATTTCTATTCTTATTATTGGTGTTACTTCTTTATTTGTTTTCCTTGGTGCAATTTTCAGATGTGTTGCTTGCTTTATTGATGACACTGTTGCTTCTCAATCATGGATTTATAAACCTGTTGTTATGTACGTTTTGTGGGGTGCATTGGAAACCATCAGTAATGTTATTTACCTTGTCGGTAGAATTGATTTGAGATTCTATAGACCAGATGTTTTGAAGGCTTCATACTTTGGTATTAAGTCACAAGCTGCCCCAACACTGACTCCTGAAGTCACTGGAGCACAAGAAAAGGAACAAAACTCTAGTGTTTCCAGTCAAACAACTACAACCAGGGTTTAAATAATTTGAATTGAGTGAAGCGGCTGCCTATAATTAGTAAAAGAGGGCCTTTACTTTTTATTTTCTAAATACTTTCCCCTCTTATTTTCTCTCTGTTTCTTTTCTGCAATGCAAACGTCCTATTTAATTAATATTTAATATCTTATTTTCTTTTCAAGTACAATTTTAATTTTCAATGGTAATTAATAAATGTAATGAATAAAGTATATTTGTAATGTTTTCTGCTGAGCTAATCAAACCATCTTGTTTTGCCTCTATCAGCTGTTATGAGTTTAGATCTTTTCTTGTTCACGTATAACTGTGCTAAAAGACGGACACCTGTGCTAATTGACTTTTTAGAATCAAAACTACCAAGGCAATGTCCACAATTGTTTGTTTTTGCATTTCAAGAGCTTTCTTCATTGTTAGATGGTACATCATATAATGCTATTGATAATATCATGAAGTTGACAAGTAAACAAATTCTGGATGATTTATGTGTTCATTATGAACAAAACATTTGTGAAGTTGGAATGACACATTATGGGAATATTGGATTGGTGATTTTCACTTCAGATAAAGATTCAATAATTGATGTTATTGGTAGTAGAGGGGTCCCAATTGGAAAATGTTATACATCTTTAAAAGGTGGCATTGGACTTCGAGTTCAATACCAAACACAGTTATTGACATTTGTAGCACTTCATTTGAATGCGGGGGAGAACGACTGGGATTTGGAACGAAGGAACAAAGATTTAAAGGATGTTATTACGGGAGTCAAATTTGATGATGGTTGGAGTGTTTTGAAATCACAAGCACATTGCTTTTTAATGGGAGATTTTAATTACAGAGTAATTAATAACTTAGATCAATTAGGAAACGTGTTGGATTACGATTTGATATGTTTTAAAGAACATAATATCAATTTTGAGCCAACATATAAATTTAAAATAGGTAAGGATGAATATAACACCAAGAGGATCCCCTCATGGTGTGATCGGATTCTATATTTAACGAATGGAGAGGAAGAAGTTGTCATATATGATATGATGCGTGAAAGTACTTGGTCTGATCATAGACCTGTTATCTTACATATCAAATTGACACTGAAATCACCTGAAAATCAATCAGGAGCACAAAATCATTTGTTAGGATATGATTTACAACATGATCGAAATTATAGATTAGCAGGGATTATGGATACATTTTTATGGATTGGATTATCGATGATGACACCAATTGGGATGTCCATTTTGATTGTTTTAATTCTACTAATTTTATTTTTAGTTATATAAAGAGAAGAACGGGAAGAGAAAAAAAAAGGAGAGGAGTTGCATTATTTATTTGCCTGTGTACTTGGTCTTTCCAAAATCAAATGGAAGGTAGCGGAATTTAATCATATGTTGAATTTGCTTTCTCATGGTTAAAATGAAGAGGAACACAAAATAGAAAACTAAAATTGGCCAAAACACAGGGATATCTAAGAATGGGATAAATGAACAAACAATAGCAGCGATTGTTGAATAGAAGGTCTTTTCCCAAAACTTGAATTCAGGTAAACGTCTAATAAATGGTTTAAATTCTTCATCATTTTCATCCATTTTGGATGTACCTTCTTCAATTGATTGGTCATTGAATTCCTGTTCTAAACTTGGATCGAACTTTGGTGTAAGGAATTTCAAAAACATGTTTAAAATAAAGATAGCCCATGTATAACAAATGATGTACCACCCCTCAGCATACACGATTCTAAACATAAACAAGGCAATGAGAACATACGCAACAACCCATCTTTGAATGGAGAGCGGGGTGACTGCGTCTAGAATCAAGCGGTGTTGGATCCTTGCCTTATGGAGGTAAACCTCAAGAGGCCCCTCCTTGGTTTCGTTCAAATCCTCAAAGTCCATTGCCAATGCCAAAACAAACACCAGCAGCAGGTTGGATTGAAAATGTCAAGTAACGCGTGTCACGTGCCAACTGAACCCAAAGTGGAAATGGGTAAGGCGATGCTTAGGGGGTGTTCTCTAACTTCTCCGACATTATTCCACTATTAGTACAAGCATAAACACATCTTTGTATAACAACCCTCTGCCCTAAGAAAGTTCAAATACTTATTGAGCACATCTGGATAGAAATAGAGGGGGGAAATGGTAAGGCTTTTAGAGGGAAAAAGAAAAATTTTTAAGCTTTCTTTAAGGTTAACATAGACTTTATTTCAATTTTATTGTAGACATGTTTAAACTTCAGGTGGTAATTATCCCACCAAGTGGTCTTAATTATGGGTTAGAAAAGATTCCCGAAAAGTCATCAGATGTTTCAAATTTGGACCCCAATACTGCTAAAATGAATCAAATGAGTACACCAATTGCTAATCTGATGATGAATAACAATTACATGATACCAACCCCCTTTTTCAACAATTTGCCTTATCGTGATACCAATCCTAATGTCAAGAAATTTCTTCATATAACAAAGGGGTCCAACAATTTGAAAACAGTGGCAACAGAAATTAATGATAGATACCAACGACTTTATCCAGCAGAGTCGCCATTACAAATTTATCAAATTCAAAATTATGAGCAATGCGATTTGGATCCTGAATATACAGTGGAAATGGTGTTTGAATCTAATGCAATTTGTCGAGTTTTGATCCAAAACGAATTTAGTGAAATTACAACTCCTAATGGTAAACGTCGTCTCATTGGTGATTTAAATCAAATTATGAAGAAGAAGAGACCGTCGTGTTCAATTAATGGTCAATCATCTATTTGGTCAAATGCCTCTAAGTTAGATGATACTGATTTATCTATTATGAATACTAATTTAACCTTACAAATTCCTGATGATAACATTGGGAATGAAACAGTTATTCATCCTCCAACTAAATCTGATCACCTTCGTATGCCATCACCAATCATTGGTCAAGGTTCCCCTCAAAGAATTACATCTGGCATGTTAACTTCTCAACATCAACCAGATTTATCTAAGATTCTTGATGAAGTAGATGATGATGGTATGGATATTGACATTATTCACCCCAGTGTCCCCAGTAAAGAGGACGCAATTAGAAATAAATCAAATGGTAAAACTCCTCAAAAGCGTAATGTCAGTATGATTTCCAATGTCCCCGGTCTTTCAACTCCTTTACCTAAATCTAAAGTTAATGATAAACTTCAAGCTGAAGTTGATGTTTTCCCAATGCAAACGCAAACACAAACGCAAACAGCAAAACAAATTGATAAAGTTTTATTGAAACCTGAAAGAAAATCTGAAGCAAAGCCAAAACCAGCGGTTCATGAAAAGGTGGAGATAATAATTGAACCCGAAACTCCAAAATCTACATCAACAAAGGTCATCCCAACAGCTAGCAATAATGGTGTTGAAAAGAGGGATATAGAGCAACAAGTGGAATCTAAGAGTATGAATAAATCAAGGTTACCAAGCAAAAAAGAATTATTACAGCATGCATTAGCACTTCAAAATGCCAATGCCAACACTAAATCTAATACTGATAGGAACGATACTGAATTTTTTAAATCTAATGGTGAAAGCTCTGCTGCAAGAACTATTGCAGATATAAAGAGAAAAATTGCTGATCAATTAAAGGAGTCATTGAAAAAATCCGAAAATCAAACAGAGGAATCATCAAAGAAATTGAAACCAGCTAAAGAGATTGCGATTGAGTTGGGGTCTAACATCAATGTTTCAAACATTTTGCCAAATACAGTTAGGACTAGATCAATGGAAAAGAAATTGAATAAGGAGGATAAAATGGATATTGACATTGATATTGATATTAACACTGAATCAAAGAAAATTGGAACTAATGTGGCCACTACCATAAAAGCCCAACACAGTAACACTCAATCTCAATTAAAACCAGTTCGCAAAGAAGTTTTAACTATCCCTGTGTCCGTTGCTGATGATAGAATGGATATCGATGTCGAACCCGAACCCCAAACTCAACCTGTCAATTCGGTGAACACTGCGGCAATGGAAGATGATTTATCAGATGAAAGTAGTTCTGACATCTCATCCAGTGACGAGGAAGAAGATGAAGAAGAAGATACTAGTTCCAAGCCAAAGAAACCATTACTTGTCTCCGCTCCTAAACAGGCTCAAATTAATAAACGTCAATCATTACCTGTTAGAGTTGTTAGAATTGGTTCACCAAGTATAACACCAACATCTTCTAATTTGGGGTCAAATTCTCCAACTGATTTATCGGAGTCGGACAAAAAGGATAGAAGAAAGACATTAGCACCAGCCCCTTCAATTACATTACCAGTGGTTGAAAAGGCCAACAGAAGAAAAACATTACCTACATTGTCCACATTTGTATCCAATGCATCAATAAATATTAAAAAAAATGAAGCTGTTAAGAATACTGTTAAAAAAATTGAATTTACAGACTCAAGTGATTCGGATTCAGATTCGGATTCAGATTCAGATTCAGACTCTGATTCAGACTCTGATTCAAAAATTACTGACGATAGTGATAGTGATGGTAGTGATAGTGATGATGATAAAGATAAAAATCAAACAAGCAAATCGAATTTTGCAAGCATTAAAAGCGCCAGTAGAGTCGTCTCTGGCAAGGCATCATCGTCAAAGAAAAGAAAGAAAAATTCAGGATTTGCGGGTTTAATGAAAGACGTTAAAAAATAAACAACCTTTGTATTATATAATTATAAAGCAAATAAATAGAAATATGATTAAAATTGGGCAAAAAGACTCTGATATATATTAATCAGTCACGAGAATTCTCAATAAACCCTAAAGCAGTATCCTGGTCAATTTCGCTAATAGTACTAGTTTTGTTTTTAAACATGACACCGTAAAATTTATCACAGACTTTCAACTGTTCCGGTCTGAATGTAGTACAGATGAATTGAGCTTCTTTTGATAATTCATGAACTAAATTGGCAACCGATGTACGATATTGGGTATCTAAGTTGGCATCAATTTCATCAAAGAGATAAAATGGTGCCGGGTCAGCTCGTTGAATGGCGAAGATCAGTGCTAATGCACAAAGGGTCTTTTGACCTCCTGATAATTGTTCAATTCTCTGTTGCTCATTCTGCTTCGAGTTGAATGACACTGAGATTGAAACGCCAACAAAGGATTTCATCTCCAAATCACTGTTATCAGTGTCATCGTGCACCTCATGATTAGGCTCAGCATCATCTTCGTCGTCGTTGTCATCATCTGATGCATTGGCATTTGAAGGTGGAACCTGTGAAAGAGAAAAGGTATTACCTGGCTCAGTGTTCTTCTTTTTCAGAATAATTAACTTGCCTCTTCCCTCTGGGACCAACTTTTCAAAAACTTTGGCAAATCCAACACTGACCTCCTTGAATGATCTAATAATTGCTTCATTTTTACGTTTTTCCAAAACCTTCATTAAATGTTCGATACTTTCCTTTGATTCTTCCAACTCTTGAAGTCTTTTCACAAGTCCGATCTTTTGATCATGAAATCTTCTATATTGATCAAGTGCCTTTTTGTTAACATGACTAAATGATTTCAATTCTTGATTTACCTTTGTCAACTTCGCAGTTAAGGAGGAAGTTGATTCGTTTTGGTATGTAAGTTTTGTGTTTTCGGGCAATGCCCCCAACTCTCCAATGATCTTTTCCTTTTCCTTTTGAATATTTCTTAATCTAGTCTTTTTGACCAACCCCTTATCAGATTCCTTACTTAATTCATCATAAAGTTCAATTGATTGAGCTTGTTGTGTATCCAGTTCATCGATCTCCGACTCAAAAGTTCGGATTTCGATTTCGATTTCAGTAACAAGAGCTTGGTATTCTGTGATTTGGTTTTCCAGTTTATATTTTTTAGAATCTAGTGAATCAATTTGTTTTTTGATATCATCCAATTGATGTGAGAATGAATTATAGTTTAATGAAGCTACCCTTAGTGATAAATCATTAAAAGTTGGCATAAGTCTTTCAGCAATCAATGAGTTCAAAGTAGACTTTTTCAGTTCAAATTCATCCAACTGTTGTTGAATTTCTAATTGTTGCTTTTCAATTGTTGGTAAAGTTTCAATTATTTCATTGAGTTCTTTGTTTTCCTCTTCTGTTAAAGTGGACTGCCCAAATCTAGATGTTTTTTGCTGCTTATAATCTTTAATTCTATTGTCAACGACATTGATTTGATCATTTAAATCAACTAACAACTTTTCATAAACCGCTTTTTCATTATATAATGTAGCCAAATCAATTTCCAGCCTATTTTCATCATTTATAATACTAGTTTTTTCACTAATAAGATTTTCCAATTCAATTTTCTTGATATTCATTTCACCATTCTTCTTGGTAATTAGAACATCCAAATTCTTAATTTGTTCCTTCAATTTGTCAATATCCAACTTAACAATTCCCATTTGATTCTTCACTCTGCTCATTTCATATAAGAATTCAACCTTAGATGCTTTGTTATCTCTATACCCACCGGAAAGAACACCATTACGATCAACTCTATCACCATCAAGGGTGATTGCATCCAATTGATATTCCTTAACAACTTCATTACCAATATCCAGATTCACACAGACCAGAGCTCTACCAAAGATATGCATAACAGCTGGCCAAAGTGCCTTTTTGGTGGCATCATCACCAATTGGGCTGATCTTTTTATAAAGTGGAACAAATACATTGCCCTGAGGATAAGTGTAGTTTGTTGATTGAATTTTATTTAGGGGGATGAATGTTATTCTACCACCTTTATGTTTAGCCAATTCCTTTATAATCAGTTCAGCAACTTGTTCATTAGCAACAACAATATGGAAAAGAGAATTACCAGCAATAACTTCAGCAGCAGTACGATACTTTTCTGAAATGGTTATCAACTCACCAAGACAACCATAAACTTTCTCCTTTTGACCCAACCTTTCAGCAATGGAGTTGACCAATTCAATACCTCTTGAAATAGAACCATCAATTGAGCCATGAAGATCTTGTTCTACTCTTAAAAGGGTGTCCTTGTATTGTTGAATAATAGCATTTTGACGAGACTCATCTCTCCATTTTTGAGATCGTTCGTCAACAAGTTCACGAGATTCAATTTTCAATTTCAAGTATTGATCATCAATTTCAGCAATCTTAGAATCAAGTATATCGGTTGATTGTGATGTTGGTTGTGATTCTTTCAATTTATCAATTTGAGAATCAATTTCACTTAATTGAGCTTGGGTTTTACCAAGTTGAGCCTTCTTCTGAGTTTTGTTATACGTCATCTTTTCTATTTGCTTGTTTAACCACTCATCTCTTTGTTTTTGATTTTCGAAATTTGAAGATTGAGTCTTTTTATTAATCAATTTCAATTGCCTTTCATTCAATTCACTCACTTGATTAGTAAGAGATTTATATTCTGAATTCAATTGGTCAATCTGAGGGTCTAATAGTTGTATTTGATTTTTTTTATCTTTAATTTCTGATTTGGTAGATGTTAATTGGTCATTTAATTCCTCAATATCATGTTTTGATTCAATTTCTAAAGTGGAAAGAGACACTTTAAAGTTTGCTAATGCGGATAATATTTGACCTTTTTCCTTTTCTAATTGATCAATTTCAATAAGTGTCATTTTCTTTTCATCTGATTTATTAGCTAGGATCTTTTGTTTATTAGATATAATTCTTTCTCTCTTTTGAACTTGATTTGCAATTTCTAGAATTTCATCATCCCCATCTTCTTCAATACCAATTTTATCAATTTGATCTTGAATTGATTTAATTTCTCGATCTCTAACTGTCCATTCAATCATTTTCCTTTCTCTATTAAGAATATCAAATTGTTTATATTCTTCTCTTTCCACACTTAAATCATTTAACCTTTGTTCAATATCCTCTAACATTAAGCTAATTTGCTCCTTCTTTTGAGCAGTGATGTTCATTTCCTTTTGAGAATCTTTTAATTTGGTTTCAAATACTCTAGCACCTGCAACGTCCTTTAAGAGTTGTAACCTTTCACTATCCTTTGCATTAGTCAATGCAGTAACACGCCCCTGAGGAACAATATAATAGGGGTTTGTCTTACTAAATCCCGCAACACTTAAATGAGACATGATTTCAGATCTAGTCATTGATTGATCATTAAGAGAGTAATCATCCTTTTTCAAACCAATTGATCTTTTAACTTTAACTTCATCCTTTGGAGTTGGGATTCTTCTATCAGTATTATCAAATACTATTTCAACAAAAGCAAATAAAGTTGGAGTGGAGGATTCATGTAGTAATGATTTACGATCCTCATTTGACAATCTAGCAAAATCATCAGATAAAACAAATCTAATAGCGGCAAAGAAATTGGATTTCCCAGATCCGTTTCTACCAGTAATGACATTATGATGGGAAGATAAATTTGTTATGATGGTTTCATTCTTATAAGTTTTGAAACCCTGGATTGTTATGCTTTTAATATGCATTTTAAACAAGAAAGAAAGCTCATTTTTTTGAGATGTTGGTTAAATGTTAAATTTACGCGTTTTGTATGAAGAACAACAACGAAACGACGCGTCGTAAGTAGCTTACGTAATGTTGTCATTTTTATTCAATCTCTTAATGGATATAAAGTGTATAAAGTACAAAGGATGGGTGGTGTATTAAGCTCTGTAATAGTTTGGCTCAACAAATGGTAATCCAGCAACATTGGCCTTTCTTAATTTACCTCTAATTTCAACAAATATTTCAGTACCCTTTTTATTATATGGTTTATTGATGAAAGCTTGAGCAACATTACCACCTAAAGTTGGTGATGGAGAACCTGAGCAAATCACACCAATTTCCTCATTGGCTTCATTATAGATTTTATTACCATGTCTTGGAGATGGACCCTTTGATTGAACACCAACACGTTTAAATTTAACTGATTTAGCATTTTCCAATTGAGCTAATATAGTAGATTCACCATTGAATCCAGCACTAGGTGAACGTCTTGATTTAGAAACTAACCAATTAAGAGATGCTTCAATAGGAGTGGTATCATCATTCAACTCATGACCGTATAAACACATACCAGCCTCTAATCTAAGGGAATCTCTAGCGGCCAATCCAATTGGTTTAACTTCAGATTCTTCAAGAAGCGCTCTAAAGAATTGTTGACCAATTTCATTATTTGGGATTGAAATTTCAAATCCATCTTCACCAGTATAACCACCTCTAGCTAAATGGAATTTATCGGATCCAAATGATGGTAAAGAAATATGAGTAGCATTACCAAAGTAAAGAGATTTCAAATTATCATTGGTAAACTTTTGAAGGGTTTCAGCTGCAGTTGGACCTTGTATTGCCAAAAGGGTCCCCTCGATATTTTTATGTTCCACATCTGGGAATGATTTAAGTTCTTCTGATAAGAAAGCCAAATCTTTATCTCTACAACCAGCGTTAGTGACCACATAATAAGAATCGTCCCCATGTTTAGTAACAATGGTATCATCAACGACACCACCTTTGTTGTTTAATAACACTGATAAATGACTTTGTCCATACCCTAAAGAGGTGAAATCAGTTGGACAAACCTTTTGTAAAAATTGAGTTGTTTGAGCACCTTTAAAAGTGTGTTGTAACATATGAGACACATCGAACACACCAGTGTGTTGTCTAGTCCAATTATGAGATTCAATATGAGATTGATCCCTATAAAGGACAGGCATTGAATAACCAGCAAATGGCACCATTGTACCACCTAATTCAAGATGAATATCATAGAGGGGGGTTTTCAACAAACTTTTAGTTGAATTAAATCTAACTGAATGAACACTTTGTTTCAACATTGTTCAGATGTGGTTAAAAACGAAACTAATCTTGTAATGGGGAGGATTGTTCTTTTATATGGTAAATAAAGAAGTCAACAGAGTCAAGATCAAGTCAATATTTGTGTGCTAGCCAATTGACTCCTCTCCCTCCTGCCGCTTACGTAAGACACGGGTCGCTGGCGGCGTCGTTTCGGGGAAAAGTGGCCGTTATCACGTGACGCAAATAATGGGAGGGGGTGCGTGGAAGCTGTGGAGTGGAATTTTATCAACCGCTCGCTTCGCTTCATGCGCCCTTCACGAGTTTCATTTCATTTCCTTCATTTACACTCAATTCCACTCTATCCAATTTGGTCTTTTGTACATAAATTTAACGCAATTAAATACATTCAACCAATTGCTTTTCCATTCCTTTACCCCCCCCTCTTTTTTGTGTCTCTTTTCTCATTTTTAAGAGCAAATTTCCGTTAATAACAAAAAAAAAACGTGATTGTTGCCCATATATTTATTGATTTGCTTATCTGCTCCGCTTCCATAATATTTCATTCAGTTGCATTTTTTTTTTTTCAAGAGTCATTCGGTTAACTGTTCCATTTTCTATCTCGTTTTTCTCAAAAAAAAATGAAACGTTCAAGGTCCTCAAGGGCATGCACAAGATGTCATCGCAGGAAAGTTAAATGTGACGTTTCACTACAACAACCATGTTCCAATTGTTACATTTCACAATCTGAGTGCATTATGTATGAGAGAAAAAAGAAAAAGAGATTATTAAATTCATTACCAGATTCAACAACACCTACACCTGCTCTAGCTGAAAATTTCAATAATGTAATGGATCAAGTACCATTAATACCAACATCCCCCAATCATGGTGCATTTCTTAAATCAAATATTCAACAAAAATACCCACAATTATCAGAAATTCAATTAGATTCGAAAGTTTTATTTAAAAAGGATATGCATAAATTAATGTCAAGTGAGTTCAGTGTAAGTAACCAATCAATGAAACCAATTTTTGAAAATTGTGTAAATATGATTACAGAAAATAATAGAAGTAGATCTTATAATTTAGACCAATTTGATCTTTCAGTACTGAATTTATTTGGTTGTTTGACTTTACCAAATACTGAACTTTATTTCATGTATATTGATTCATTTTTTGATTCAGTTAATATACAATACCCAATCATTAATAAAGCAAGATTTTATAATGATTATAAGGATCTTAAAAATCCTCCATCAATATTACTTTTAAATTCAATTTTATTTTTAGGAGCTTGGAATCTTGATGTACCATTAGAAGAAAGAGATCAAACTTTAGAAATTGCTGAAATCTTCTTTAAAAGGGCTAAAATTATTTATGATTATGGTATTGAAACTGATCCAATACCTTTAATTCAATCATTATTATGTTTTGTTTATCATTCTGATATGTCAGCAATGACTAAAAATGATTATTATTGGACAAAGACTGCTATTATTGTTGCTTATCAATATGGATTTAATAGAAATCCAATTACAAAGGATAAATATGAACGTCAAATGAGATTAAGACTATGGTGGTTATTAGTTATAAAGGATCGACTGACTGCAATGGGGTATAGTAGACCTACTATTATTAATTTAGCTTATGATTCAACAGAACTTATAGATTATAAAGATTTACAAGACTCAGATATGAGTCAAATGGAAATGGATTTCTTTATTCAATTGGCAAAATTTTCAATTGTTGTTGGTAAAATTATTGATGAACAGGGTGAAATTAATAAATTAATTATGAAGGGTAAACCAATCTTAAATAATATGAAAAATTGTGATCTATTGATGATTAATTATTTAAAGGGTCTCCCCCCAAATATGAAATTGAAATTAGAGGATGTTTCAACTCATTCATTTTTAGCTGCTTTATTAGCTGGTATCTTTTATTCAGTATTAATATTAATTCATAAAGCAAATATCTTAAGAAAGTCAGCAGATCATTATCCATCTTGGGCAATTTCCTTCCAATCAACTCAAATTATAAAAGCTGTATTGGATTGCTTTACCAAAAAGAATTTAATTAGAAAGGTTATATTATTCCCACATAATATACTTTCATCAAGTGCAATGATCATGATGTATCATTTATATAATGAAAATGAAAAGATTAGTAAAATTGCTAATAATTTCTTTTTGAGAGTCATTGCAATTTGGAATTATTCGTGCAAAAAGTGGCCAAGTTCTTATCCAATTTTATGTGTTTTTGATCAAATTTACAATAATAAAGAAGCTGTAAAAAATTTACTCACTTCAGTGGTTTCAAATTCAAAGGATCAGTTTGTTAATCCTTTAAATAATAGTGATTTATCAATTATTTTCAATCAAAGATCTGAATTGAAAGCAAAATTCCAAACAAATATTAATATATCTGATTTAAATGTTGATTTTGATCAATTGTTTTCTGATAAGGTGTTTTTATCAAAGGATGATACCAATCCTGATTTAGATTTTGTTAAAAAATCAAGAAATAAAATCTTTTACCATGATGATGAAACTCCAATTTCATCAATCAAAAATGAATCAGGGAGTAAAAAACAACAAGGCGAGAATCAGAATCAGGGTCAGGGTCAGGGTCAGGGTCAGGGTCAAACTCAAAATCAAGATCAAGATCAAAGTCAAAGTCAAAGTCAAAGTCAAAGTCAGAACCAAAGTCAAACCCAAAATCAAGATCAGGATCAGGATCAGCATCAAAATCAAAATCAAAGCCAAAACCAAGCTCAGAATCAAGTTGATTTAAATGATCATGATGTTTCTGATTTCTTTCATGCAATTCCATTATCAGATCAATATGCAGACTTTTGGGTTATTCAAAAGGATTGGCAACCTAGATTTCAAATAGATGCTGAATTTGATTTAAACCACCAACCTCAAAACCAGCAACAGAATCAACCACAATCGCAAGCGCCGGTTGACCATCAAGATCATAATCCGAATCAGCTACAACCGCAACCGCAACCGCAACTTCAACCTCAAATTGTACAAAGTCACTCAGCAACTCAGTTTGCTCAAGACCCACCCCCAGATTCTCATGTTTCAACTTCACTACCTCTGCCATATCAGCACCCCTATTTACAACAAATTCCACATCACTTTTCATATCAAAATCTACAAACACAATCGCAGCTACCGCACGTCCAGCATTTACAAGAACCAATGCGTCATTCAATGCCCGCTTTAAGTTCATCTCAGCAGTTTAATAATAATTATCAAGATGTTCAGCGTTCACAAAGTATGGAAGTATATAATCATTATGGCAATTATCATTCTAATTATAATGCTAATTTTAGTACCAACGTTAATGCTAATGCCAATCACCCTCATTTCCATAATCAGACTCTCCCACTTCCTCATCCTCTACCGTTACCTTATTATGGTTCGATTCCCCACTCGACTTCTCATGACCAACAATCTGTATACCCCCTAGCACCTGGTCATGAGCAAGGTCAATCTCAACCTCAACCTCATCTTCCCCATCCAAATCCAAATCAAGGTCATGGTCAAAGTCAAAGTCAAGATCAAAATCACGATCAAGGTCAAAACAAAAGTCAAGATCAAACTCAAACTCAAACTCAAACTCAAACTCAAAATCAAAATCAAAATCAAAATCAAAATCAAAATCAAAATCAAAACTTTCGGTTGAATTCTTATTATTCAAACAGATTAGGAATGCCAGTTAGTCATGAGAATGTTCAGCGTTTAGGTAACCCATCTGATCATCCCATACCAACAGCTGAGAATATTAATGATAACAACAATAACAATAACAATAACAATAACAGCAATAATAATACTAATAAAAATAAATATAATGGTGTACATGGAAGTGGAGACCATGTTATACCATCAGGATGTGACGATTTACCAGAACAGATACCACCAAATTACCCCTCCTCGCTTCACGAAGAATACTTTTCATCCCAATATTTAGATGGAAATGACCCCTATAAATATCTTAAATTATTTTAAATAATCTCTTCTATAACGAAATATGTATGAAGAAATGTAAGTATCCCAACCAATCCGGCTGAGCAGATTCAAATTCATCATCGCCTTAGCTAACGCTTTGATATTTACAACAAATATTTTTTTTTGTGGTGTAAACAAAGAGCGTTTGTCTCCCCCCATTAATGAATAACATATCGATTCTGGGGACAAGAGATGGATTTGAAGAAAATTACCAAAAAGTTCATGATGATTATGAAGACATTGGATTAAACAATGAGGATGTATTGATTCTTTTAAACATGATTTCAAGCAATGAGTTAATGCAATCACAACGAGTTAAATTGATCAATTTAATGAACCCCAATGAACTAATTGACTTGAAGATCATTATCAGGGTAATCAGTTTATTGTTTTATAATGGGTTGGGGGATTCAATCAAAAAGAAGTTGAGTAATTGGTTTGCAAATCATATTCTTGCAATTGATTACAATGATGATGGCAATTTTAATAAATTGATCTCATGGAGTTGGAATTTACTTAAGATTGGACAAATACGATCTTCGATTGTATTTTGTTTGACATTTTGGATCAATCGATTGGATTTGAATGATTTGATTTTTAGCAAATCCAAGTTGGATCTCATTTTAAACATTTATGAAATCGATGATTGTATTGGACCATTGATCTGGAGTTTGAATCATTTGTTGCCGTCGATATCATTACTTGATATTAAAAGGAGGTTGAAAAGAATCAATGATGATGTCATCCAGCATCAATTGAACTTGTTTAATGATAATGATGCTAATAAAAGCCAATATTTGAACAATTTGAATCTTTATTACAATATTGTGATGGATGGGTCCATTAAATGGTCAGGATTGAATCAATACATTAAATGCATCACTAATAATGATAACAAAAGTGGTAATGTAATTAAATATATCAATGAAATCAAAATGAAGGTTCAGTATGATCCAAATACCCGGTGGGATCAAAGTTTATTAGATTTATTAGATTTGACTCTACTTATTGATCAACATGAATTAGACTATGTTTACAATGTATTATTAGGCTTAGAGAATCAAAGAATCGTGTTGAAATCATTCATTACTGATTCATTGAGTAAATTAGGATTATGTTGTCAAGTAGGGCACAATTTACCACCAGTCATTGTTGATATAATCAAAGGCAATGACATTAGCATATTCAAGGATGGAGAAATTGTTGAACTTGATATTAAAATCTTGAGAGAGTTGAGTGCACAACACTGGATTGAATATTTACCTGTTATAGGAGTCGATCGTTTAAGGGAGTTGGTGGACATTATTAGCACAATGCAGGATGGTGAATTTGTGAGATCTTTGATCAGGTTAGCAGTGAGATGGAGTGAAGTTTATCCAGTGGAAGCAGAGTCGTTGAGGCAGATGTTGAATACAACACTAAACAAAGTTCAGTGTTTCCAATTGCAGTTACAAAGGCTGAATTTCTTGATGGACAATCAAATTAGATGAAAACAATAGAAAAAAAATAAAGCAGTTATAAATAAGCACGTTGTTGAAACAATTTAGTTGCGGAGATAAGAATCAGTACAAGAGTGGAAAAATATTTTTTTTTTTAAAAAAAAAAAAAAGCAATTGGGTAAAATTTCACTCTGTAATAATAGCACTGATAAAAGCAAGGAGTTATCAAGTCCGAAGTTAGAATGGAGTATCACGAAAATGAGGAGTCCATTGAACTGATGCATCATATACGACGCACTTCCAGTGAAGATGTGTTTCTGATTCCAAAGTCTGATGGGATTACGTCCCCTCATGAAGAGGGGGATGATGATGTGTCTTTGATTATTGAGGAGAGCAAAAATGTGTTTAATAATTGGAAGCTCAAATTCCAATTATTGGCCTCCTTTATTTCATTATTGATTCTGGGGTTATTAGATCAAGTGACAGGTTCCTTGATCGAATACATTATGAAGGATTATCAAATAACTAGAATTGAAATTTCCTATTTAATATTAGCACAGTTTTGTGGATACATACCTGCCTCGATGTCCAATTCATATATTATGAGCCGGACGGGGATTTTCCCCCTGTATTCATTATCATGTTTGGTGATGTGTTTGGGCACAATCTCCTATATAATGAAATTACCGTTCAAGATGTTGATTTTAACAGCAACATGTATTGGATGGGCCAATGGGACATTAGATTGTTGTTTGAATTTATTTGTGGGGTCATTGGATTATTCGAATCAATTGTTAGGGTTAATGCATTCAATGTATGGAGTGGGGTGTTTAATTTCGCCAATTTTAAGTATTAAATTAATTAATATTGGATGGGAATGGAATTATTATTATTTCATTATATTGTCATGTGCATTGACGAATTTAATATTAGTTCTACTTTTCTATAGGAATGAAGATTCCTTAAAGTATCAACGGTCATTGAATGAGAACAAGGGAGATGATGAGAATGGGGGAGACAAGAGTTCAAGTACATGGGAAACCATTTGTAATAAGCATGTTTTATTTTTTTCATTTGCATTATTTGTTTATGTTGGAGCAGAATTGAGTGTTGGAGTTTGGATGTTCAATTATTTATATCGAATTAGGGGCGTTACTGAATCTAAGGCTTCGTATATAACATCATCATTTTGGTTCTTTATGACCATGGGTAGAGCAACGTTGGGGATTGTTACTGGTAAGTATTTTGAGGATAATGAAATTAAGGCCATTATCATATACTGTGTTATGGTTTCACTGGGGTTTTTGTTCTTTGCATTGGGGGCCATTTGGGATCAATTGATGATGCAAGTCATATCTGTTTGTCTTGCGGGTTACTTTGTGGGGCCATTATTTGCTACCACTATTATTATTTCATTGAAATCGTTACCACTCAAGTATTCAATCACTGGTTTATCTTTAATAGCAGGGTTTGGAGGTATGGGTGCAGCGGTGGTGCCAAGTTTTATGGGGTTTGTTAGTGAAATGCTTGGAGAAAATGGGGCTGGATTGAAATATTTCCCTCTATTGGCATTAGTCATGTTTACATTAGCTGCAATGTTATGGGTAGGGTATTATTTTAAATATAAAGAGAGCTTTGATACAAGAAGTAGATTGCCATAGAGGTTGCCCAGCGTTAGTCCAAGTCAAGAGAATCGTGCGATGGAGATGGAGGTTGCTGTTGAGTGGAGTGATGGATGGTTGTAGTAGCAGTAACATGGGGGGACACTGACGCCGACGCCGACGTGGATGTGGATGCATTTCTAACCAAGTCAACAACAGTTGCAATATTTGATCCAAGATTTATAATTGGAGCAATGGGGCTATTTGAATTATTTAAAGCTTGTCTATGGTTATTTAAAGCTTGTCTATGGTTATTTAAAATGGCATTAAGATCAATAATGTTTGTCAATCCAGCGCCAGCACCAGCACCAGCATCAGCACCGGTGGCGCCATTGGTATTTGTATTGAAGATTCTTGTTGTAGTTGTAGTGTTTACTCCGTTGGTGTTTGTGGTGACAGAGGGAGCAGGCGTTGGAGCAGATGCTTGGGGGGGTGCTTGTTGTGGAGCGGGAGCGGGAGCGGGAGCAGCAGCAGCAGCAGCAGGTGAGGAATCTGGAGTTGAAGACGACCCCCCCATTGTCATTTGTATTGGGGGGATATTGAACTGTTGAGGAGTGCCAATATGCACTTGAACGTTTGAAGGATGGTCATTGCCGGTGACGGTATGAGCAGGAGGAGCGGGGGGGTCCAAGGTGTCCCATTGAGCCACGATTTGTTTGGCATCGTTTGAATAAACAGCATTGATCTCATCATCTGTATAACCCTGAGCCTTTGCTCTATTAATGGACAAATCAATAGAGTGGTTTAAAAGGGCCTTGAATTTATCGATACCTGAATTGAGTAACACCACTTTATTGTATAATTGCAAAGCCAATAGAGAATGGCCCAAATGAAGATTAACGTAGGCCAATTGGCAAATAACATTGACTTGATTTGGATCAATTTCCATTGCAGATTCAAGATCCCAGTTAGCTGATTTGAAATCATTAAGTTTGATGAATGCCACTGATCTACCAAAAAGGGCACGACATTTGTCCCTTGGATCCGAGGTTTTGTTTAGAAGATTGGTGAAATGGATAAGAGCTCGAGGATATTCTCTTGCATTGAGTAATTGGTTACCGATGTCCATTTTAGGTTGAAAGGACAAGTGTTTAGAATTTAGGTGGGAGGAGGACGCT
>JAKTWH010000035.1:0-96895 GCA_030560905.1 Saturnispora diversa
CGATTTCCCTAGTAATTTTTATTTAGTGGGGACTTTTTCTCGAATCTCGAATTATTTTTTCAATCATGGGCCATTTGTATCTTCACTAGGAGATTCCCCAGAAAGCGAGGGGGGGTACCCAAATTTTAGTGGGAAAACCAATTGACGATTTACATCTCTTGTGGGAAGACTCTTAATATTAGTACATAAATATACCAGTTTTTACTACATTTATCATATTATGGACATGAATTTTAATAATAAAGTAAAAATAATATCAAAAGTCAAATAAATAATGAATTGTGGCTAAAACTAAAAAGACATCGTTGGGGATCGAACCTGTATTATCCTGAAATTTTTAGTGGATGACAGCCAATCACCATTGAACTAATTGCGTGGATATGAGTATTTTTACTAAATTTTCTGACCCACGCCTTAAGTAGAAAAATAACTTCTTTGGGAATCGATCCCAAGACGGCCCGGGGAAGAAATTGAATTTGTATCGCAGCATTAAACCATTGGGCTATTTGGTTGTAAGATGGTTTTTTTGGATAAAATTTGAATCCACCCCCCAAAATATTTTGCATGGATTGAGAATCGAACCAGTGTCTTTAAAGTTACAAAAAATTCAATTCAGCTATGGCTTGGACCATTGGGCTAATTTGAAAATTTGGCGCTTCAAAAATTTGCGTACGACTCCTTGCCAGAAATCGGTGGTTGACAAAATTAAAATGATTTTTCAATTTTTTATGATATACCGTTTTTTTTGTCTATTAGGTCATTTCTTCTCGTTTAATTGTTAAATTTTGACTGTTATGAAGGATTACATAATCAAATCGTATATAATTTTGAGCTTAATATATCTTGCAGCATAGGCGCCGGAGACAATCGGATTTATCTTGTGGGCAGAATAATATTAAACACAAGTATTGTTTTTATTTATTTGGTAATTGCCTTAATATATTAGTCACTTGACAATGCATTCTGAATCAAGTTAAGGGCTAGTTTATTTTATGAATATACATATTTTTTCCATCCCTTTCGCTCACCCCCCTCTTCCTAGCCCTCTTCTTTTGCACCAGAATCATACCAGATATCACTGGATTGGTTCCATGGTTGTCACGGTGTGATCTAATTGAATGGATCGTTTCCTTTTCAACTCGGTTTAGGGATTGTTTCATATAACTTTAATGTTGAACATGGAATTAAATAAGGCAAATTATTGATTTAAGATGAATGATATTAATCATTGTTACAATGACACAAACTTAGTTGAATATAGAAAACTTAATTAATGAATAATATACTATTAGCTATTTTGCTAGATGAGACAAATCATATTTTATTTGATTACAAAGAGAACCAAACAACAACCACTAACTGAGATACTATTATTTATCAGGATATGTGTTCATTTGCTGAAAGACATAGCCTCTATCACTGATCTGCTATTAATGGGACCAAGAATCTTGATTTCTTATTAGTGTAACCGCTATCGATAATATTGTCATTAAAATCATTCTGAAAATGATCTGATACTTTTGGATCTAAGCTATGAAGCGGAAAGGCATACGATAGGACTTCTATTTTTGTTACTGACAATTAATATCTTTCCCCTTCAATCTTTATTTATATCTACAGCTGGAACAGGCGTAGGTTAATAATTTTAAGGTCTCTTGTTCTGGGTAGAACAAAAATATAGCGATTAGACTTAACATTTCAGAAAATGAAGAATTTGGAATTTGAATTGGGGTTGGATTCATGGACATCTCAAGGAAGGAATATGGTGATACCATTGATAATATTGGCCAATGAATGGATTGTTGTTTGATTAAAGAAAACGCTATAAATTGTCTTCATTATTGATTCTATAGATCCAATGCTTGTGAACCCCATCTGTTAAGACATATAAGTTTGTTTTGAACACCTTACCACTAGTTCTTTGCTCAAATTGAATCACCACTAGGAGCAGCAAGATTTTGTTTCCAGAAACGACAATTTGCAGAAGAAGGAGTGAGGAGAGGTATGCCATTGTGCAAAGGTGCTCATAACCTGATGGTGAGTAGCTTATTCAGTTTGTGTTTTTATTTATCTTTTATTATAGTGATTTAAGTAGTATTCATTAATTTATCTATTATGCTTGATGCAAATTCGAGAGTTTACCCTTTCTTTTCAAAACAATAGATTGAAATTTTGACCCACTTTAAATGGAATGTTCTGAATAGCTATGAATTATATTAACATACTGTAAAATATGTATATAAAAAGATTAATTAAATTAGAAAACTCTATTGATACTGATAGGTGAAGCGGTATTGCCGAACCGGATAACTGTCTTTATATTAAATATCTTGGTGGATTGCTAGCGAGGATTGATAATTAAGCAAGGTAAGCCATGGAATGAAATAGGTAAAATATGTTTGAGTTAATGGAAGTAGATGACCTTTGAATTAGCTTTAACTATCATTCAAAATGGATGATGAAATTTTGGAAAGAAGAAAATGACTATCCATCTATCTTTATAACTCTTCAAACACTTTCCTAATACGTTCTGCTACCCCCACAGGTAATGAAAATATTGGGTCAATGCAATTAACAAAATTAACAGGATTTTGATCAATAACGTCATTATCTTCAATTTTCAGGCTGGATATATCGAATCCGTTATCATCGACATTTTGATCATTGATTAAATGAATGTATTGACAAGCGCTTAACCCAGAAAGAGCATAACAAGTGTGATAAAAATCAGGAAACATTTCAGGCTTATCTCTTAATCCACCATCTTCATCTTGGCAACAACAAATTAAATAAGCCATCATTCTGTTTCTATCCCATAATTCGACAAACTCACTAACATCATTCCCAAGTTTAGCATTTACTATCGTTTCTAGTAACCCCAAAACATTACCAACCCAATGTGAATAACAGGCATCAACCAGTTTATTAGTTCTTCCTGATAATCCGCCCTCTAAAGCATGTTGACGTTGGACACACCAAGAAATCAGACTATCCAAATCAATGCCACTTTCACCATTTGCTAATCCATTTATACCGTACATTATTACTAATGCTGCCAATGCACAATAAGTGTAACCACCATGAGCCTCACCCCCAGGTTCACCAGAAAATCCACCTTCATAAGTTTGACATGATTTCAACCATTCACCACAACCAGATGTTAAATCATCATCTAATAAATTTAATAACTTTCCAGTCACAAGGGCACAATAAACAGCCCTACAATCACTTTCACCACCAGCATGCATCACAAATGATCCATTCATTTGTTTTAAATTTAACATCCATCTCTTAATAGCCTTTCTATCTAACTTTATTAAGGTTTCCTTATCATATGCATTAGCTAAACTTAATATTGCTGCATAAGTACTTGCAATATGAGGTAATTGATCCTTACCACCAGCAAATCCTCCAACTTCATTTTCAAAGCCTTTTTCATACTGGAAACAATCCATAACTCTTTCATTAATACCTTTAATTTCTAACGGCATTAAACCTGATTGTAAGGTAATGGCGGCATTGGAAAGCCAATATGTCATCCATGGGATATTTGTCATCATTTTAGAGTAACCCTGTGGTAAAGGTTTATTTAAAAAGGAATGAACATAATAAATATGAGATTTCCTTTGTAATTGGGGGTAAGACTGTGATCCCTTATCCATAATATCATCATAAATTGACTGTATTAAAGTCTCAGTTTCTAATTGTTTAGATAATGTTGATGTGAATCGTTCCTTCATATCGGGGAAATTTGTTAAAATAGTTTGTGTGTTTGACATTTGTAAAATTATATCAAAGTTGTCACCTGTATTGGACATTTTGATTAAATCAGCTTATTTTCTTTTGATTAAATCAAACAGGTTTAAAGATTTGAAATTCATTGATTCATCTCAAAGAGGAAATTATCGCCTTCGCTTAAGCTACTTAAATAAAAACAATACCCGCTACCCGATACCCGAGTGGGTTAAAATGACATTTTTCATTTTTCATTTGTCTGATTTTTTTTTTCTTTTTTGGGAATTTTGATGAATTTTTATTAAAAAAAAAAATAAAAGCACTTGTCTTGAAGGCCAATTAATACATCTTTCTTTTATAAACAATGGATACAGGTGTTTTGAATCAAAGGACTGCCTATGAACATAAATTACCAAGAACATTGCATAAGAGATTAAAAAAGAAGACAAATGATACCGTTGATGATGATAAGGGATCATCTGTAATTAATTTACCTTTTGCATCTTCAAAGCAACAAACAACAACACAACATGACTTTTCTGATTTTCGTTCATTAGATAAACCACCAAATCGTTCATTATTTGATCCTCATTTAGATCAATTCACAATAAGGGGTGAAGATTCAGAAACTATTGTTGGTCAAATGATTGCTAAACCACAATCATTTAATAACGCCTTTACAAAGGATCGTAGAATAGTTCAAAATTCCAATGATATATCAAGGGATCAATATCTAGACGTTCCATGGACTTCCAATGATTCAATAAAGAAATCCATTGATAAATCATCGCAATCTATGCAAAATTTATCATCATCTACATCAACAACTTCAAAGGAATTTTCTGTATTAGTTTACGGGTTCACTAATAACAATTTCAATATAATTATGAAACACTTTGCTAAATATGGACGAATTTTAGAAGACTTTTCAAGTATAACACGGTATAAAATGATAAATAAGGATAACCAAAGATCATATCCAATATTTATGGGTCCATCATGGGTTAAAATAACATATGACAATCCCCAAAGTGCTATTAGAGCTCTTGCAGAAGATGGTAATGAAGAGGAAAATCATGGCACCAGAATTGGTGTCATCCCATATCGTGCAGACATAGTTAGACAATTATTAATTTCACCTCCAGAGGATAGTATAAATATCATTACGGGTCAATTACACAAGCCTAATCTTCAAGGACATGAAATACCAGATCAAAGTCAAGGACAGGGTCAAGGACAGGCTCAAACTCAAGATACAACTACCATTGAGGGTTTGGAGATTGGTGAAGGTTTAAGGGGGTTAGATAATGGGTTAGATGCTTCTTCTCAAAATACAAATAATACAAAGAGATTGAAAGACGGATCCTCTCTTTTAGTGAAAACACAGAAAACAGGATGGTTGAATAGCGGGATCCAAATTGATAAATGGTTATTTGGAACAGGTGAAATTTGATCTTTGATATATTCTAATTTTATTTCTTTGTATTACGTAACACTAATTATCATTTGTACTTGTTCAAGTAACTTGCCTTCCTGGTTTAAATGTGTAATGAGGTGAATGAAGCAAGTTGGAAACTTCATAATATTGCCCTGAGGGTGGCAAGAAATGATAAAAGTGGTATTAGAGACCCCCTAAGGGGAATATTAAAGGATTTGATTGAAATTAGACGTTCAAATAAATCTGATGAAGTTGCCAACTTAATCAGGCAAACATTTAAAGCCATTGACTTTGTTGAGGATAAAAAACAATGGCTAACTAAACAGGAAACATTAATGTTACTCACGGGAAAAATAAAGAATCAAATATGGATTTCATGGATTGAAAGTCTACCATTACCAATACCCTCACTTGATTATCAAGATGTCCCATTACCATTTGATTTGATTCAACAAAGAAAGTTGCCCGACTGTTCACTGATTGCCATTTTAAATGCCCTTTTCTTTGGTAAAAACAACGTCAAAGATCGTTGTCGTATGATTGTTAAAGAGACTGATACCGATATTTACTGTGTCTTTTATGCTAATGGGTCCCGTAAGATAGCTACAGCTTCAAAGGTGCTTAATGAACAAATAATGTGCAATTCTTATTACGGGAGAATAGTAGAAAGGGTTTACTTTACTTTTTTTGGGTTTTATACATATGATGGGGATGTTGGTGCTGAATCACAAACAATAATTTCAAAATTCAAGGGAGCTGATTTCACTGATGTTGGGATGGTGTTATTAGGGTTTATACCACTTCCCAGACCAATGACACTGGATGTCAAGGAATGGGAATCAATATATCAAACTTGGTTAAAAGGAGAATATGTTATTGGATTTGGTACTTCGAATTTCAATGATTTAAAACGAATTAAATTGACAAATGGTAATTTATATCCTATCATTCCTAACCATGATTACCCCGTCATTAATATATTAAATGATACTAGTGGATTTATTTTTGAAGTCTTTGACGGTGTCAAATTGATTCAATTTAAAATTAGTGATCTAATACATTTCGATATACTTTCAATAAATGTTTCACCTGCTGCAATGCATCAGATTGAAACATTTGTGGTAACAGAAAATTCATGGATAGAGTTTAATTTGAAATCAGAACATGATGAACCATATATGATAGTATTAGAGAGGCATTTACCTAGATCGTGGGATTTAGGTACTCATTCAGAGTGTTTATCACTATTTAAAACAGCAAGTGAACACACTGGCTTACTTTGGTTGCGAGATAACCTTTTAGAAGAGAAATGGAACCTTTCCAGATTTACTGTTATTCAATGTAGGGAGCAATGGACACAATTATGTATGGATTTGAAAGTCAGTGGTGGTAATACAATGTTTACTTTACATTGCTACAGCAGTTTATCCACATCCATTCAAAGGGTCCAATTTGATGATTATGTGATATTGAAGGGCCGATTTAAAGGCAAAGACCGTTTAGGATTCACCAATTTCAATGAAAATCCATCTTGGGAGTTTCAATTAAGATCTACAAAGCTGGAATATGTAGAATTTCATATGGGGGTATTCAGCAGTGAAGAAAATGATATCAATTTGAATATTTATGACACTACTAATGGCAAGTTATTACTTGATTCAAATTATCAAAGGGGGAAGCAATTGAAATTGGTATTTTTACAAACTAATCAAAGCTATAAATTAATTATAAGTTCATTTAAACCATCATTTTCTAAATTCAAGGTCATTTCAGATAAATTTTTATCATTCATTAAACAATCCCATGATCCCCCCATCTAAACCATCAACATCATCCTTTTTCTTTATCCTTCTAACAGCATTTTGTAATAATTTATTTCTTTGTTTACCATATTCTTCATCCTCATTATTCATTTTATTGGCATTTTGAACCAATTTCAAAAATAAATTACGTTTCTCCTTGGACTTTGTACAAGTTGCTAAGTCTTCTTCGAACTCTCCAATTAAATCGATTGATAATCCAAGAGTTGATTGAATCATCATTAAAGCTGCATCACCCTTAATTCTTTCACCAGTGTAAAGTAAAGTCAATGTATAAGCTGCTTCTGAATGCGCTTCTGAAAAGAATTTATCATTTAAAATATTAATTAAAACTTGGAAAATCACCTTAATAATATATTCATCCATTTCGGGGTTACCGCAATTCATCATATCAGTTGAAAGATATCTTAAAATTAAAATCACATTAAATGTACATCTTGTATCTCTAAATTCCATAATATGAGTAATTAATCTCATTAATGACCCCCAAAGTGTTGTTGGAGAATTCACAATTAATTGTCTCATTTTAATTTGATTAGCATTTAAACTGGCGGGAACACCCTGACCAACTAAATCAATTAACATTCTCACAATGACTTGTGTTAATTGTCTTAACATATGTTCTTCTAACATATCCTTACTTAATTGTTCATCAGAATTAACTTGAGTTTCACTTTGAATAACAACGGTACTCCATTTTTCAACTAAAACTTCATCTAATGTTGTAAATAACAATGGTAAAAATTCAGGCATCCAAATATCAATACATTTCAATGGACAATTTTTAATAATTGGTCTAACTACAGTTGTTATCATATGTCTCCAAGAATGTAAAGTAATTCCAGCTCTTTCATCTGTTAAAGCCTTCCAAAGAGTTGTGGCTGCATTAGGAATTTCATAAAGGGTATCTTCTAAATCTGTGAATGATTGAATAACCATATAACCATATTCTCTTGTATAACGAATTATATGACCAAGTGAATCAGCAAAGTCACGTAATGTATGCATTGCCTTAACATTTTCTTCTTGGAAGGTTTCTTTTGATTGAATTGATATACCCTCTTGCCAAAACCTTTCTTGTGTTGAATATTTCACAAATGTTTGAACTTCAGGAGGTAAATCTGTCCAATTTGCTGGATTGTGATATGCTTGAATTTGATAAAGTAATCTCAATATATATTCAAGAATTCTTTGAACTCTTGGTTTCCATAAATTTAAAAGGTATTTATAATTTTCTGTTTCATGAGGTAACTTTTCAATTGAATATTGAATTAAAACACGAGTTGCTCTAACGGGGAATGCTGTTGTCCATTTATCTTTTAATTCCTTTTTCAGTCTTTTACCCTCTTCATCCATTGGAGCGGTTAAAAGATCTGTTTGAGCAGTGATACCCCTTGATGCAAAGTAATCTCTAATTTTTATTATTCCAATACGTTCCATGAACCAATGAAGATTTGAAAGAGCTTTAATAGTATCTTCATGATTCCAAGCAGCTAATTCAGGATCCACAATTCTTTCAAATCGTTCTTGTTTAGAATCAATATTAGATCTTTGAGAAACCACCAATAAAAATGACTTAAACCCAACTAATTCATGGGGGGAAACTTTACCACTATTAATCAAATCATCAATAACCCCCTCTAATTGAGGTAAAATATTCTTTAATGATTCAGGAATTAAATACGCCATTCTATTTAATTCTGTACCACTACACGCTCTTAAATCTCTAATGTTTTCTAATTGATCATCACTAGCATTATCGGGGTATGGAGAAATACATGCTTCAATAACAATTTCAAGAACTTTAAACATAGTATCATTAACATCTTTTAATAATGGAGAAAATTGAACAAGAGTTTGAATTTTCTTTCTTTGTAAATTAGGATCTTGAAATTTCAATTGCATTAAAGTTTGACATAATGCATTTAATTGAGAGATTAGGAATTCCTTTACTGACTCAACATCTGATTCCTTATACCAAATAAGCCATCTTGATATACCTCTAACGCAAGCTTCAATTATAACGAATTGTGCATATGATAAATGATAAGTTTGAGATCCTTCACCCTTATAAATCAAAGTAGATGTTGTTAGAGATTCTTGACCCATATTTGAAGAATAAAATGCATTGAGTCTATTTGCTAACCATCCCAACCCATCCTTTGGTTTTTTACAAATGATTATTCTAAGAATATCATCATTAGCCTTTTTAAATGAAGTTAAAAAAGATGATTTGTCAGTTGAATTATCAAATTCATTTTCAATATAAATCATGATAGGATCATTTGGATCATAATCTGAATAATTGATTAATCTATTGGCAGCTTGTTCTAATAAACCAGACATAACACATTCGAAATCTTGTTCATCACTTATTTCATCTAATCTTAATGCACAAACCCAAAATGGTAAACAAATATTTGATATAAAGGGTGATTGATGACTAGTAATTTCTAGAACTAATTTGTAAAAATTTGATAAATCATTGCCTTTAGTTTTAATACCAGTTTTAGAAGTGACATAATCAGAAAGTGTTATAATGAATTCTGCAATTCTCTTTGCTAAAGTATAATTTTCATCAGTTAAATCTTCAGAATCTATTTCAATATTACTAAAGACATTAAATAATTGAGTGTAAACTTCATTAGTAAATATTGTATCTTTAATCCATTGAAAATCTTCATCAGAATTGAAATCCTTTGAATAAAATGTATTAAGTGCTTCAATTGCCAAAATTTTGATTTTAATATTATCAACTTTAAGACACTCAAATAATTTTGGTATCATATTTGATTTTCTAACTGCGTAGGGGAAAATCCAATAAAGTACAATTTTAAGGATTTCTAAAATTCGGATAATAATATTAATGGCACCTGATTGTAAAGCAATATCTAAAGTTTCATTCCAAGTTAATAACCAACCATTATTTGACCCAGCAAATGAACGATATAAATCACATTGATTAAACTTCTCCGATATAATATCCAGTGATAACACAGTTTCTGTACACAAGGTGTTTAGAATTGCCTTACGTTTAATAACTATGGGGTCTTCTAATAAATAGATATCTTCATAAAGCGTTCTTTGAATGATTAATGCTAAATCTCTAGTTATTTCGCTATGATTCCACAATTCCCAAAGGTTAGCATCCATTGAAGCCCAAGATAAATCCAATTCCTCTGGTGATAAAGGAGTATTTGATTGTAAATGAGGGATAAGATATTGACCCCAACAACACTTTGTTAATTCAACCCAAAGGAATGCAATCTTTTCTCTAATATAATGAGGGTCATTTGAATCAACCTTTGTTGACAAATCCACAACCCAAGATTTGACTGCTAATTTCTTTGCTATATCCCAAGAATTATAATTATGAGTAATTGCGTGTAATAATAAATTCAATCCAAAGTGTCGAACAATATACGTTGATTGTTGTTGAGGTAAGGACAATGAATTTGGGAGTGCCAATTGATGTCCAAAAAATGGGGCTTGAGGATCATTTTGTGCTGCATCAAGTATCAACTGGGCTTCTCTTCTAAGTTGATTAGTTGCTTGAGTACTATAAACTGTTTCGAGAGCACCGAGAATCCCGTGCAACCCAGACATTGATAAATAATACACAAACACAGTGTATAAAAGCTGGGAAATTTGACCTTTTTTTGTCAGGCCAAAAAAAAATAATTAAAAAATAAAAAAAAAGACGCGTTTTGGAAGCTCAGCGCTCATTTAGTTTTAGTTTTAGTTTTAGTTGCCACTTTCTTTTCCTTTCTTTCAGCCCAAATTTGCGTTCTTGGAGCAATTTCGGGGGTGTTGAGACCATATTTGCGTATTATTAAGAGTTTATGCATTAATAGATCAAGACAGAGGGGAAAGGGTCTTTTTTAAAGTTTAAAAAACTCAATTTAAAAACAAATTTAATAAAGATGAAACTCAATTGATTATGATATTGCCATTTGACATAATTAGCCTCTAAACTACCCAAATTTATTCTTATTTACACTTTAGCAATATGTTATTTGGTTGTTGGATCCAATATTTGGGACAATTCCATCCCGTTAGCCATCAGTCAATTCAATGGACATTCAACCAACCAACTAACTCAAATAGACTTTTTTTTTCTCCATCAAGTTATTATTCCCTTTCTATTCATTCACCCTTTCCAATTACAACAATGCTAACCAATTACAATAGGGTGTTAGGTGGTTACAGGGCTCTTTGTAGAGGATATGCAGTGGCCCCCCTCCCCCCAAAATTCAAATATAAATCCATGATGCAACTCACCCCAGAAGAGAAAAAGGAAAGAGAAGATCAAGAAAAGTACCAAGAAGCACTCAACTCAGGCTCAAAATTTCGTAAATGGGGGGCTATAATGGGGACCAATCATTTTCAAAAGAGGGCTACTAAATGGTATATTGGACTTTATGGTATCTTTCTTTGTTATGGTGTTTGGTATTTCAAAAAGTTATTTATTAGGCATTTAGAAGAAGAAGATTTACAAAAGTTAAGAGATAGTGGAGTTGAATTAAGTGAATATCAAAAATTGAGATTAAGAGATTTGAAAAATGATTTAATTAGAACAGAAGATATAAGAAAATTGAAGGCTTATTATGATCTTAAGTCCAATCTTGGTGATGAAATGAGTGATAAAGATTTTAATCCAAATCCAAAGGATATTGAAGGCTTAGTTAATTTAGATTATAAAAACTCCATTTTACCACCAAAGGATTTAAGTTCCTTTTATGATGATTTAGCAGAAACTTATGATTCCGAAGTTGGTACAGAAGAATGGTTATCATTTATGGGGTCAAAACGTACATGGTTAATGTCTCATACCAAGGGTGACGTTTTAGAAGTTGCTAGTGGTACAGGTCGTAATATTGATTATATTGATCCAGCGAATATTAATTCAATCACCTTTTTAGATGCATCTAAAAATATGATGGAAATTTGTTATGATAAATTTAAAAAGAGATGGCCAGAATTTCCAAGGGTTAAATTTGTTGTTGGTAAAGCAGAGGAATTAGTTGATCTTTCAAAGGGTAGTAATTTTAAATATGATACAATTATTGAAACCTTTGGGATTTGTTCACATGAGGATCCAGTTAAGGCATTAAAGAATATGGAAATGTTATTAAAACCTGGAGGACGTATTATTTTATTAGAACATGGTAGGGGTACATTTGATTTTATTAATGAAGTTTTAGATAAGAGATCTCATAAACATAGTGCTAAATGGGGGTGTAGATGGAATTTAGATATTGGGGAAATTGTTGATGAAAGTGGTCTTGAGATTACTGAGGAACACCGTGCACATTTAGGTACTACATGGATGATTGTTTGTAAGAGACCTGAAGATCCTAAGGAGGTTAAGGAATTATCATGGTATCAAACGTATGTGAATCCCGTTAGAACAAACATAGATTCGTCTAAAATCAACAACAATGAGGGTAAGAAGGATTTGTAAATAAAGAAATGGGTGGGAGGGGGGGGAGCTAGTTAGTTACTTGGTTGGTTAGTTACTTGATTGGTTGTTGATTTGCCGTTGTTTTGCTTTGAGTGAAAAAAAAAATAGGGATGAAATGGAATGAAATAAATCCCTCACACACAAAACCTCAGCTTGTTCACTTGTTCATTTCATCCCATTGCAAATCCAATTCAATCCCTCCCCTCACTAGTATTCTTATTCTTATTGTATCTTGTTCATAGTTAATCATTAATCACATCATGTCCAAAAGAGTCTCATTTAATAAAAAGAAGGAGGAAGAAAAGAGTAAAATAGAGGAGTTTGATCCTGATAATATCGATATCGATTTAACAAGAGGTGGTAAACCTAAATGGGGAAGTTCAGCTGCACAGGAAAAGAGTGAATTGATTTCAATCTTGAAACCACTTGAACCATCCTTAGCTCTTATCCCATGGCATTTACCTTTAATTCTTTATTCCATAATGGCCAATGATGACCTTTATCAAGATACAAGAATTACGCTACAACAGGGGTTTTATGGATTATCAGTGTTATCCTTAATCTTTTCTGTTTTAGTTCAAGAAAAGGTCAAATTGGATTCCCATATTAAAACATCAGGTCCAACCGGTAATGAATTTCTTTACACTTCACTTACATTCCCATTATCTATTTTATTATCATTCCCAATTTATTTTACAATGGTGTTATTAGGAGCACCATTAAGTGGTGGTTTGAATGCATTATCATTTTATTTGGCAGCTCACGTTAGTGTTATTGCCTTCTTCCCCCTCTTGAATCTTTATAAATTAACTGGTAAGAATGCAAAGACTCAATGGTGGAAGCTATTGACATTCCAAGTGCCTGATTGGGGGTTTAATCAAGTTTATTGTATTACATTAGGTGCATTGATTGGTTGTTGGATGGGGGTTGCGCCAACCCCATTGGATTGGGACAGGGATTGGCAAGAATGGCCAATCACCTTATTATTTGGCTCTTATTCAGGTGCATTTGTTGGTGGTGTCTTCTCTTATTTGTGTGCTAAGTTCAAATCTCATTCAAGATCCCAACACCAACAACATGGCAAATTAAATAAATAAATAAATAAAGGAAAAAATAAGTATGTGTGTAAGGATTGATTTGGTTTTTATTGTGTATATAAAATAGTGTAAATAAATAAATAAGAAGAATGAGTAATAATATAAGAGAAGATCAATTAGCACAAGCATGTACACGATTACTCATATGTGGTAATATATTAACAAAGACCACTATTAATAAATTAACAGAATTGGAATCTAGTTCAAAGGCAAAGGCAAAAGTGAAATTTAATAAAGATGTTATACCTAAAACTCGGACCATTCTTCAAGATATCTTCCATTATGATTTAGTCGATGCTGGTAATGGTGATTTAACGGCTATTAATAATTTACCTGATAATTTAAAAGCTTTAAAATACTCCTTTTGTGTTAAAAATACCGTGTTAATGGCTAATAATGATATGAAACAACTCTTAGGTCCTAAATCTTATACTCAGGGGGTCACTGTTTATGGTGATGGATTACCTAAACCTACTAATACACTTGTTGAACAGGGATTCATATTATTGGTGATTTTTTTAATTGTTATCTATGGGAATCGAATTAAACAAAGTGAATTAGAAGATTTATTAACTGATAAATTTGGTATTATATCAATGCCATTGAATTTATCTATTATAGAAAAGAGAGGATTCATTTTAAGGGGGATGGCTGATGATTTGAAAAAGAAAGTTAATGATACTCATGACAGTGCATTGGTTGTTGTGAAATTAGGTAAAAGAGTCTTTGTAGAATGGGATAGAGATCATCTCCTTGGAGCATTTCAAGCCATTATGGCTAGTTCATGGGATGATAATATAGAAAGAAGATGTGAGGTCACTTTGGATAAGGTCTTTTCTACCAATCAATGAACAAACTTTTTCATTGAATTGATCACCAACAATCTCTTTCATATAAATATGGTGTTATTTGCTAATCTAAAATCCATTTTTAAATCAACAAAACCAACGGGGTCCACCCCCTTAGGTCGAGTGGCTACTACCCCCACCATCACGGCAACGGGGGCCTTTTCTGAACCGATTTCATTCCAAGTGTTGGGGAATTCAATGAATTTATTAAACATTAAACTACCACAATCATCGATTTTAAATATAAGGTATAACAATAGTAAAACCAATGTTGTTGCAATAAATGGCAATAAAGAATGGCAAGTGGGACTAGTCAAGGACCAGGGGTTGATTTACCAACGTTGTTTTAACCCTAAATCTGCAATGTCTCTTTTACTTGCCTCTAATGACAATAATAATGGTTCCAGTTACGTTGTATTGGAGGGTGGACAATGGTCGATTAAAAGAGATTCCCTTTTAGCATGGTCACATGGAGTTCAATTGGATCCAATTACTCAAAATGACCTTTTACAAGTTAATGCATCTTCAAGTACAGATAGATTTGTCATTTCATCACCTGGTCAAGTGACTCAAATAGGATTAATAGAGGGAGAAACTATTAGTGTCAATTCCAAATCCTTAGTGGCCATTTCAGGCATTAATAACGAATTCAAAATCGTTCATGATGAAAATTTGGCAATAGGTATAATCCCATCAAGCTTAAAGATCAATCAATGGTTTAAAGGCATTGGCAGATACGTTCCATCTAGTGTTACAGACTTTTTGAACCAAGATTCCCTGAATTGGGTCCATGCCATCCGCAATTACTTATCAAAGGTTTCTCATGGTGCATCTCAAATGTTTAAATTGATCAGAAAGCCAAGGGATCAATTTATTTCTATCCAGGGACCTCAAACATTGTTTGTTACTAATTCCTTTAATGTCAAACCCCCAATCTTCACAAAGGAGGAAATCAATTCATTGATTAAATAGTTGTTCATCTTTGAAAAATTTGTATTCCGTCTTATTTATTATAATTATGTTGTAGATAATAATTAAATTGAATTATGTTCATTAAATGTGCTTCGAAAATCACAAGGCAGCAGTTTGAATGTATACAATCGAACCTAATTGCTAAACAATGGCATCTCCAGGATGTCATTTCTCCACATACTGGTAAACAAGTGTACGTCACATTGGAGTCGTTATTGGGATCAACGTTGAAATTTATGGATTCTACAAGTGATGCCAGGCCCTGGAATGGATTCCAGTTGGGTGATGACTTAGCATATGGATATACCCTAGCATATTGTAACCCCATTTCCAATTTACGAGAATTGGGGACTGATGGATTTGACAATTATCATGCACCAGTCTTTGATGGTCAGGAACCATTTTTAAGACGAATGTGGTTATCTGGCAATTTCCAATTCAAAAGGAATAGATTGAAATATGGTGACTTGATTGAATTTGAAGAAAGTGTGGGGTTAGTCAAGCATTTGACTAGATTAAACACGATTTTATGTGATTATAATCGTTCATTTAGTAATTCCAAGGGTGTTAGTGTTGTTGAAACAAGACGTTTATGCTATATATCAGATAAATATAAAGAAAAGCATTCTGGTGAAGTTTATAATATTCCTATTGATAACTTCATATTTGTTACCCCCAATATGGTGTCTAGTTTTAGAATCAGTGCTCTTTGCTTCAATGCCCATTTAATTCATTACGATTCCAATTATGTACAAAAGGAGGGATACCCACAAGTGGTTGTGGAGGGACCCCTTTTAATTCTTTTGTCCCTTCAATATTGGATGAAATTGAATCAAAATCAAAAGGCCAAATCATTTGATTATAAGATCACATCACCAGTATTTCTAAATGACAAAATTAGAGTTTGTCATAGTCAAATAGCAGAAGGGGAATGGAAATTATGGATAGATCATGGTGATGATTCTCCTGTTTGTTTAGGGGGCACATTGAAGACCTATTGACTCATTGTACAATTTACTTAACCCCTCTTCACTCGATATCCAAGATCCCAGCTTATCTATTGGCTTCAAATCCAAATCTAATATAGTGACTTCTCCGTTCTGAAGATTATAAAATAGAGAAACGTCCCTAATTGTCATTTGGAATTGAATGTCTTCTTTCGGGTTTGGGCTTATCATTTGTTTATAAACATCATCCATTTGTAAATATCTTAATGTTTCCAAAACTTGTATATTATCACTTAAACATCTTTCTAATGATTCCTTAATATTCATATTGAGTTGACTCTGAACTCTTTCACACCAATACTTGATCCCATCTGTTCCCTTTAATAACCACAGAGGACACAAAATGAAAGGTTGATTCTTGTTCATGGCAACTAAACAGTTTCGACAGTTTAAACTATGACCATTACCCAACCATTTGGGTTTCAATTCCAATACATACCCAGCTTGTGTTTCCCAAAGCTTGATATATTTGTTAATTTGATGTTTCACCGGATTGCAACTCAAGATATTGGGCATTAAGATCCCATATTCATCATCTGTCACATTGAATTCCTTGGTGAATGTATACAATAATGGTACAAGCTTCATAGATACAATCCATTGCCTAAGTGGATCAAATTTCGTTGACTGAATATATTGATAAACTTGTGTTGAAGAAACACCATTCTTCTTTCTTCGAAGTCGTAGCACGCTCCCCATATACTTTTTCTCTTCACCTACATATGCCAATACAAGATTGGCTCCTCCATGGTTTAAATATCTCCAATCTTTTACATTCAATTCATTTTCCATGATAAATATATACAATAGTTTTTATTATGTAATAATAATACACACACACATACATTATTGAACACCAATTATGTCCCTATAAATTTCCACAAGTGCCGTTTTACCCAACTTGCCTGCCGTTTTCCTTTTAATAGTTTCATCTAATGCTAAAAACCTCGACACATGTCTCATTTCAATAATAGAACCCCTTTGAAATTCAACATTGAGACCTAACCATTGCGATCTCTTTTCATTGATAAATGCTTGAATCAATTGTAATCTTCTATGTTGATAATCCGCAACTGGTGTTATTCTATAAAATCCACCACCAATGGTAGAGCCAAGAACCTCATAACCCAAATCAAATTCCTTTCTAAATGGTAGAGTTGCAACCATTGAAAATATTGATCTTCTTCTAGACACATTCACCATCTTTGTTGTATACATGTGTGGTTCAAACACAGTTTTATGGATTAGTCTTTGACCCTTTATTGAGTCCACATCATACGGATCATATTGTAATAAATGGATCTGTCCCTCGTCATTAGAACAAACCATAAACAATTTCTTTTCATACACAATGAAGTCACATTCATTAACTCTCACCCCATCTTCATCCTTAGATAAAGGAATCATTCTATATGGATCAGCATCAAATCCAAATAATTCAATCCCTTGGAAATAATCACCAATCATAACTAAATTTTCAAATGATTTCACTCTTTTAGTACAAAGACCGGTATCTGTGAAAGCCACTGGGACTGCACTACTATCATCTTTCAATGTTCTAATTAACATTCGCTGGCCCTGAACAACACCAAATCTCCCACTTAATTGACATGCACTTAAAACAGGACCTCTAGTAATTTCATCACCAGTTTCACTTCTCAATTTCCAAATGGTTTCTGGTCTATCAGGATCTGGATTAACTCTAACAATATCAAACAATTTCCATGAACCATTAGCTGACATATCCTCATTTGAATAAATCCCAGTCCCAACAAATATTCTCGACTTTCTTGCATTGGAAACTTTTAATTGTAACATACCAACTTGAGTGCTACTCACCATCATATTATTGAACATCTCCAATGATGTACAAATTTCATTTTCATTCAATTCCACTGTATCAATAACACTCCAATTTTGGGGTGAAACCAATTTAATAGAACCTCTATAATTTTGACCCTGTAATCGTAACTCTTTATTCCAAACACCCATATCCTCCCCATCTTCATCTACTGGTTTATATGGTTGCTTCTTTAATGTTGATATTATAAATACATTGCATTGCTCATTATATTGAATTTTATCAACAGTTTCACCAATGATCACCTTTTGTATAGGGACCATGTTACTTAAATCCCAATTAGGATCCATTTCAAATGATCTGATATGCATTTTATCATCAAGTGAAACAACACCATTAACACACTCCTTAGTATTCATTCTAGCAAATGATAACATAGGCTTTGATGTGAATTTGAACATTCTTGGTAAAGATTTAGATTCCTTACAAATAATAAATGGCATTGCACCTGAAACAAAAATGGAATGTTTATTATTAACATCATCAATCTTAAACATCATTCTTTCAATTTTAGTGGCATATTTGTATGAATTTTCTGGAGCACCAGTAATTGGAAATTTGTAAATATCATTGGATTTAATAAGTTTTATTGAATTTTCAGTCAAATCCATAAATGTTTCATATATTAAGATTTCACCACCAAACGTTAATAATAATAAATAATCCTTTGATTGGAATTCATCTCCTAATGACGTAAACATCACTTGTTTCAACATTGGATCCACATCGGCTTCATAACTAGGATCCATAGAACTCAATTCTAAATACATAGGCAAGTTAAAGACATCCTTAAATTCAAACACTCTTTCTAAATGATCCTTTTGAAAAACTAACAATCTATTATCACCAGTGACTAACCAAAATAAAACTTCATCCTTTAAAGGATTCTCTTGCTTTGCTTCACCATCTAAATTTCTCTTTTTAGATTTAGATGATAAAATACTAGATTTAGATATCCAACCATTAGTAATAATCAACTGATTAACTAAAGCAGGTAAATCTAATTTATCCAATTGCTTTTCCTCTTCATTATAATGCAAAATTTCCAAGTCACCAGTCGTCATAATCAATAATATATAATGACCAAATATCTGTGCATAATTGATAGAGTGGTCATAGCTCAAACTGACTGTCACAGTAAATGACATATTATAAACGGTAACCTTATACGGTGTGACTTGAATTGGTTTAATACCATAAGCGGTGTCAATTGAACCAAATTGAATTGTATATGACTTTCTATTGTAGTTCCCATGAACAGCTTGATAATCTTTTGCAATGAAGTAAATATCTGTAGTGTTTGATTGCAAGTCTGTAGAAATAATGTATTTTGTATGACCATTATAATTATCTAAAGTCCAAAGTCTAGTTGCCGCTGTTAATTTAAGTCTATCTTTTAAAATTGGTTTAATTGTTGGATTCATGATGCTCAAACCTGAACAATTATCAAGGCCTGAACTTGCAATGATTGCATCTTCCTTAAAGTTAGGGTTAGGTAATTGTCTAATCTTTGGTTCAGTTGAAACGTAACCTAGTGTGAAATCTTTACATGGACCAATATTGAGCAAACTGATCATTTTAATAAATTTGGAATTGGTTAAGGATTGAATTGTTGAATCAACATAATCATTTTCTTGTTCATCATTATAAAGCCATGAATCATCGTCTTCATTAATATCTGAAACGGGCACGATTTGAGGCACACTGAAAGAAGGATTGACTTGTTTATCACTTGATTTTAACCCCACATATTGGACCAACAGGGAATCAGAACCTGTACATGAAAGGAAAAGTAAATCTAATCCAGGAATCTGGATAATTTTGTTAATGGAATTAGTTGAAATTGATTGATAAGTTGAGGCATCATTAGTAACAATCCTATTCAAATTTGAAATACCACCAATTTCATCAAAAATCAATGTGAAGAACTTTCCTGATTCTGTGATTAATAATACTTCATTAGTATTATTTATATGACAAACTTCACGATTTTCTAATTTCAAATCTAATGTTGATTGGTTTTTCAAGATCATGTCACTTGTCTTTTCAAAGAATTCATTAACAAAAATCCCCTTTGTTGAACCTAAAGAATTAATATGAATAATCTCATTAGCACCCATAAGAAGAAATCCATTGATAGGTGAACTTAATGGATAAATTGTATTTAAATCGTATGGTAAGTTTGGGATTTCCATAATTGTATTAGCCTTTTTATTTTCTAATTCTAATGATAAAACAACAACAGACAAATTATCTTTTAATTTTGGTAAATATCCTGCCCATGATTGAGTTTCAGGTGCATATAAGACAGCTATTGTTGGATCGCTATAAGAATGAAGAAATTGAACATCAATAATGTTTTTCAAATCGGTATTTAAATTAGATGCATTTAAAACAAAACTTTCTTTATAATGGGTGTTTACCCTTTTGGATGGAGATTTGGATAATCTGTTATTAGCTTCTGTGACTACCTTTCTAGCTTCCTCTTCATCAGGTGTAATAATCTGCACTGATTTCTTTTTCCCCGTTTTCTTTGTTTTACTCAGAATTGACTTAAGTTTTGGTTTCTTTGTAATTGGTTCAGCAGATTCGGTAACTTGAATTTGAACGTCAGCATCAACATCAACATCAACGTCCACATCTTGATCTTGTTTGTTAAATGGTAAAAATGCAAATATGTCCTCTGTAACAATTAAGTTACAAAGACCATTTGGATCTGATCTATGTAAGACATCACATTTACTTAATTCTTCAACAACTAATGCTTTCATAATGGCCTCATAATTATGTAAACTGACAGTGGTTATACAATTAAGACTAGAATCCCATTTAATGATACTTAGTTTTGCTAGCTCTGTACTAACAACTATATAATCCACCAAAGGGCACTCCTGTGATCTATATGCATGGAAATTGAGAAGTTTACCATTGATGGTGTATTCAGTTATGAGATTTAATGAATATGGAGTTTCTGGATTTATCCATTCAAATGATTCTTGAGGTTGCTTCTCGCTCTCTAATGATTCCACTACTTTAGATTCATCATCTAATTTGTCTTCCTTCTTCCCACGACGTTTTCTACTACGACGAGGAACGTCAATTGGTGCTATCTTCTTTCGTTGTTGAGGTTCTAAATGCACAATTTCAAAGATTTGAAGAAGGTTCCCCTTTGAAACAATCAAATTATTGGCTTCAGGGGATGTAAACTGTGCGTAACATGCCCCCTCGCACGTTGTCGGCAACACAAATGTGTTGTAGACGTCCATTTTCCTTTAAAAAAGGGTTAATAAGTTGCCAAGTTTGTGATTTATTGATTTTTTTTTGATGTTTTTTTTTTAAAAGAGAAGACACTCACCCTAATTGGGATATTTGGCTCATGAGCTCAGTACACAGTTACTTAAATATTTGTGTTAAAACTAATTTATAACTATAAATTAACTAGGTTTACTAAGCAAAAGCATGTCATGTTGTCAAAGATATACCGCAGTATATTGAAATTTTGAAATAATGAAAAAAAAACAGTATTTAGAAGATAAAAAGCATCATTTCAAGCATATCAAATGGATTTAATTGGCAATAAAACAAAAGTACTCAAGGTTTTTCTTATATTCTGGTTATATACCAAACTTTGCGATAAATTAACCATCAAATTGCATGGAAATCCCAACTAGTTTCAAAATACCGGGCCGTCACCGGGCCTGCGGGGCCCTTCCGCTTTGAGGAAAAATGTCAGTTTTTTCTGAAATTTGAGTCACCAAGCAAAGAATCAATATTCTTAATTAAATCTCTTTGTTATGGTGCTTGCAGCTTCATTGGCAAAGCGTTTATCTCCCTTTGCACTCCAACATGTGCGTAAGGGCTCTTCTACAGCCGCTATGGCTTATAAGTCCCTTCATAGGAACGCCAAACGTCCTCAACTTCCAAAGGTTGAATCTCCAGTCTTATCACCAGATTCCGCTGTTTCCTCCATCATTTATGAAACTCCACTGGTGTCATCTTCTCCAAAGACTCAACATGTCTTGAATTGTCTTGTCCAAAATGAACCTGGTGTCTTATCTCTCATTTCAGGTACCTTGGCTGCTAGAGGCTTCAATATTGATTCTCTGGTTGTTTGTAATACTGAAGTTAAGGACCTTTCAAGAATGACTATTGTTCTCGGTGGTCAAGACGGTGTTATTGAACAAGCTAGAAAACAAATTGAAGATTTGGTCCCTGTTTACGCAGTTTTGGATTATACAAATACTAAGATTGTTAAGAGAGAATTACTCCTTTGTAGAGTTTCACTTCTTGGCCCTGAATATTTCCAAGAACTTGTTGCACATCATGATGAACAACCAGAATCTCAATGGCAACAATTTAGAACACAAACTTTCCATCCAAACAATTTGGCTCCATCTCAGGCTTTAAGACAAAAATACGAACATCTTGATGCAGTTTCTAAACTCACTAGAGAATTTGGCGGTAAAATTGTTGATGTTTCTGACCGTAACTGTATTGTGGAACTCAGTGCCAAACCTTCAAGAGTGTCTGCTTTTATTGCTTTAATTAAACCATTTGGTATTTTGGAATTGGCTAGATCTGGTATGATGGCCTTACCAAGAACTCCAATTGAGGGTATTGCACAAGATGGTACTGATCCATCAAAAGATGCTGCTGACGTTGTTGATGTTTCCCAATTACCTCCTGGTTAAAGAAAAAAATACTCCTTTTTCCACTTTATATGAAGAAATATGTTGAATTATATTTCCACTTTTATAAACTCTATTATTATTCTTGAAAAGAAATGGTATCTATACTCTATATCTAGTAAAATAAATTTATATACTTGCCCCCAAATTCCATATCCAATGGAATTCTAATTACTCCAATATTCACATAACCTTTGATTATATAAATATCAACCAATGCATCTCCTCTAACTCTCACCTTGGAATCTGGATCCTTCATAAACCTTTTCAGCACTTTACCGACACCCAAAGCATTTGGCCAAAATACAACATCTAAGTCTAGTTCCGTTGTAGCATTATTCTGTGTTTTGACATAAAATGGATCTATCTGAACAGTCCCTAATTCAAATAATTTCCCAACTTCATCACTATCGTCCTTATCAGAATCTTCAACAAAGAGCAGTTCCAGGGCTCTAACTCGCAAATTAAGTCCTCTAATACTATAACCACCATATTTGAACCATCTTTGAACAGTAATATCCTCTATTTCATCAAATTTATTGTGTTCATCACCTTCAATTCCAAATAAAAGACCACCCTCTTTCCCCTCTTCTGGGTTTTGATCTTGTAGTCCTAAAAAATTCACCTTATTCAAATCAAATGAAATTCCTTCACTGATTGCATCCCCCAATCGAGGTTTCACATAAAACACAGAAACAAATATTATCGATGATATTAAAAATATAATTGATATCATCAACGATAAAATCCCCAATTTTCTCCATTTATGACCATTTCTGATTCTTTTGTTTCGGTTTAAACCTTTTACCTTCCCATTCACTAAAAGAGGTGTTGCTTCATGAATTTCAGGCATTTGGTAATGAAAAAGGATGACATTTCTGCCAAATTACATAGAGAAATTTTTTTTTTTTTTTCATCTTGTTAAATATTGCTTTATCTATAACAATGCTATATTTGATTGGGTTAGGGTTGGCTTATCCAGAAGATATCACTGTCAGAGGACTTGCTGTAGTTAAAAGAGCTAAGCGTGTGTATTTGGAAGCTTATACTTCTATTTTGATGTCAGCATCAAAGGAAGAATTAGAAGCCTTTTATGGTCGTGAAGTGATCTTAGCTGATAGAGAAATGGTTGAATCTCAATCAGATGATATTCTTGAAAATGCAGAGGAAGACGATATTGCCTTTTTGGTTGTTGGTGACGTCTTTGGTGCTACTACTCATACTGATCTTGTCATTCGTGCAAGAGAAAGATCTATTGGCGTGGAATCAATTCATAATGCCAGTGTTATGAACGCTGTTGGTGCTTGTGGTTTGCAATTATACAATTTTGGTCAAGCTGTTTCTATTGTCTTTTTCACTGATTCATGGAAACCAGAATCCTTTTATCCAAAGGTTATGGAAAATAGAAAAATTGGTCTTCATACATTACTTCTTCTTGATATTAAGGTCAAAGAACCTAATGTTCAAGCCCTCATGAGAGGTAGATTGGAATATGATCCACCTAGATATATGGGTGTTGACACTTGTTGTCAACAACTTCTTGAAATTGAAGAAAATAGAAAAGAAGAAGCTTACACACCAAATACTCCATGTATTGCAGTTTCAAGATTGGGGTCTCCAAATCAAAAATTTAAGGCCGCTACATTGAAGGAATTGGCTGAATATGATGCCGGTGAGCCATTGCATTCTGTTGTTATGTTGGGTAGACAAGTTCATGAATTAGAATTGGATTACCTTTTAGAATTTGCTGATGATAAGGAAGCATTTAAAGCAGCTGTGTTGAAGGATCAAGAATATTTTAAACCACCACCTCCACCACCAGTTGCTGAAGAAATCATTTCATCAGATGAAGAGTAAATTTAAAACCTTGTTTTAATAGAGTCTTTTGTTTTTCTTTTTGTTATATACGTTAAAACTAATTACATATTTTCTACCCACTAAATCATTCGATATCCAATGTCTTTTTCAACTTCTTAATCAAGATCCAATCTTCTCTTGGAACTGTTGATCTAAAAGCTGGATCCTTCAATGTATCAATAGATTTTCTGGAAATGAGAGAATACAATCCATCCTTTTCATCAACATGTCTACCCCAAGTTGGTTGTTGACCAGATGGAGCATCCAATCTCATAGCCACACCAGCGTTGGTTTCACCCTTACGAACACTGCTCTTAGATTCATGGTTAACTTCCAGAGATTGCACAGTACCAAGGACCATTGGGATATTTTTACCAGTACCATCAGGTTTCACACAACAAATTGGTGTACCAACTTTAACAGCACCTTCAATAACATCCACACCAATAATCATAGGGTTACGTTTGTTAATGATTTGAAGAGTCTTCAGCACACATGGGAAAATAGCATCGTGTGCATTAGCCTTTCTCTTTTCTTCAAGAAGCTTTTCTTGGTAGGCTGTAAATGAATCAAACAAATGGTAAATAATATCAGCATTAAAGATCTTGATACCTTGTTCATTAGCGTAATTTTCAGCTTCCTTATCAACCTTAACATCGAAACAAAGCATAACAGCATATTCTTTAGCCTTATCCAACATTGTAGTGGCCTTCATAACATCTCTCTTATAAACTGGACCTAACCCAATAGACATAACTGGAATCTTCATATCCTTAAGGAAATCTAAAAGAGCTTCAAGAGAACCTAAAGTGGATGCTTGAACGGTAACACCTCTACCGGTTGGATCAATATTTTCCAACAAATCAGTCAAATCTTCCATAACGTCATCCATGATTTGATCTTCATCATCATCAGGACCAACAACAAGCAATCTAGAACCTGCAACAGCCTTTTCCAAATCGTTAGCAGCAATCTTGACACCAATAGCAGCTTTAACTTCCTTATGGTGAACATAATCAGCCTTAATTCTCAATTCTCTAGCTGGTGGAGGAGTCAAAAGGGCACGAATATTTGTAGCAATTGGACCGTTCAAACCACAAAGAACAACACGATCACCTTCTCTCAAAATACCATTAGACAAAACAACATCAATGGTAGTACCAAGACCTTCAATGACCTTAACTTCCAAAATAGTAGCTTCAACACCAGATAAGTATCTTAATTGTTTAGACATTCTCTTTTGAGTCAATTCTAATAACAACCAAAGTAAATCAGGAACACCTTCACCGGTAACAGCAGAAGTTGGAACAATAGAAACATATTTAGAAATATTAGAATTCTTGTAGTACAATTCAGAGTTCAACCCTTGTTCCGCAAGAGCAACCTTAATTTGAGTGAATCTGTTTTCAAATTCAGATTGAACGGACGCCTTTTGCTTAGCAAAAGAGTCACGGAAGGAGTTGTTTGGAATAGTTTCCCAACCATATAATCTATCGATCTTATTCAATGCAACAATGAAAGGAGCCTTTCTATCTCTCAACAATCTAATAGATTCTAAGGTTTGTTGTTCCAAACCATGCATGATATCAATAACCAAAATGGCAATGTTACAAAGGGAGGAACCTCTAGTTCTCAAGTTAGTGAAGGATTCGTGACCTGGTGTATCAATCATTAATAAACCTGGAACATCATAGGTAAGTTTTTCATAATCTTCCATAACCTTAGTTTTCTTTTCAAGAGAATCAATTGGGAAGTATGTAGCACCAATTTGTTGGGTAATACCACCAGCTTCACCACCTTGAACATTAGTTTGTCTGATCTTATCTAACAACTTTGTCTTACCAGTATCGACGTGACCCAAAATACAACAAATTGGAGAACGTAATTCCTTACCGTCCTTAGTAATAGATGTAGTCTTTGGCAAGGTAGTAACCTTAGAATCAATGTATGATTCCACCTGAGCGGCTTCCTTTTTAGCTTCCTTGACTTGTTCTGGCTTGGATTCAGCTGAAGAAGTTAATTCTTCTTCAGTAGTATCCTTATCAGCAGATTCGGTAACCTCTTCCTCATCGTCATCAAGGGCCATGTTCTCCCAATCATCAATAAGAGCTTCATCATCATCATCGTCATCATTTTCGCCAGTTTTATTAGCAGATGATGAAGTCTTGGAAGAGCCTTGTGAACCGTTGAATTTCTTGGTATTCTTCTTCTTGGAACCATAAACGACCTTCTTTGGTTTGTTTTCTGAAACAGCAGATGAATCATTCTTTTTTTCCAAACCAGCAACCTTAATGTTACCAGCCTTCAGAAGGGCTTCTCTTCTCTTTTCTTGCAAGGCCTTTTCTTGCTTTTGCTTCTTGGTTAAGAACTTACCTTCCTTCTTCAATTGTTCCTTCTTAGCCTTTTCTTTTTCCTTTTTAGCAAGCTTAGCAGCCTCTTTAGCAGCTTCTTCTTCTTCCGCCTTCTTGGCTTCAGCTTCTTCTCTTAAACGTTCTTCTTCTTCCAATCTTTCAGCTTCTTCTTCAGCTTGCTTTTGAAGTTCCAATTGCTTTCTCAAAGCTGCAATACCAGCAGGCAATTTAGCAGTCTTCTTCTTCTTTGGTGCAGCAGCTTCCTCAACAACTGGAGAAGCTTCATCCTCATTTGTATCATTTTCAGCGTCAGGAGCTGGAGAAGATTCAGATGGAACAGGTTGAGAGGCCTTCTTTCTATCAGCCAATTGCTTCTTTCTTTGCTTTTCTCTTTCCTTCTTTTCTCTTTCCTTTTCCTTTTTAGACTTAATAACAGGCCCCTTAGATTCCAACTTTGCAGCTTTATCTTCTTCTGCTTTCTTGACCTTGCTTTCCTTCTTATTTTTGGCCTTTTTCAAATTGGATAAGAAATCATCGCCTGCGGACGCAGTTTCAGGCTCTGGGGTTGCAGTTTCTTCAGTAACACCAAATTCTTCCCCTTGAGGCAAATCTTCTTCAAAGTCCTCATCCCAGTAATCTTGTTGGTTCTTCTTACCCTTTTTCGCCATTTTCAGGGGGGGTTTTCAATGAAAAAGGGATCAACATTCAAATAATGTTGAAAATTTTTTTTTTTTTTTTCACTCCCTGGGACCTTCCTTCTCTTTTCTTCAATCATTTAAAGCTTTTGATTTTGACTAGTGAATTACCCCTCTTTATGGGTAATTTAACAGACCCCAAGAGCAAGAATTAAATTTCACACGTTTGAGTCCTCTTTTGAACTAATCGAATGCTGGATATAAGAGATGTGAGACATATTAAAGTGTTAAAATTATAAACTGTAATATTAAAATTAGTTTTTAAGAGACTCTAAAATCAAGTGCTTGTAATCATCAACAGCCTTCAAAAGGTCAGATGCAGAAACAAATTCATTGGCACCATGTGCAACAAGAATGGAGCCTGGTCCATAAAGGTATCTCTTGAATCCTCTTGGAGTCAAATTCGGAATATCAGTAGCATATGAAGCAATATAAGTTTCAAAACCTTCAATGTCATAATCCAAATCAACTGGATCCTTAGCACCTTGAATAGTATATTTGATGCCTGATGATCTTGGTGAATATTTATCAACGATTTTGTCAACAATTGATTTAATTTGATCAGCTTCAACAGCGGTTCTTAATAAAACGCGGCATTCAGCATGTGAAGAAACAACATTAGTGGCTACCCCACCGGCCATCATTCCAATGTTTAAGGTGGTACTGTTTAATTTCATTGAACTTGGCCATGGATAGTGCTCTAACTCATGCATAATATCAATGAGAATTTTATCAGCATCAACTCCAATTTCTGGATAACCAGAATGAGAAGCCAAACCCTTCACTTCGATATGTGCCAAAAAAATACCCTTGTGACCAATTGCTAGTTTAGATTCAGTTGGTTCACCAAAAACAACTGCCTCCCAATTGATATTAGCATCAATAAGTTCTTCATTCATTTTGGTCATACCTGGACCACCAACTTCTTCACCAATCACATACAAAAGGGCAACATCACCGGCTGAAATTTTACCAGATTCAAGGAGTTCTTTGAATGCAATGATTTGTGCGGCAACTGATGCCTTGGCATCACAAGATCCTCTCCCATGAATTTCAACATCATCATTATCGCCAGTCCTAATTTCATATCCAATATATGGAGGCACAGTATCAATATGTGAGGTTAACAAAACTGTAGCGTTTGCATTGTCTCCTGAGTATGCGTAGATATTCCTTTTATCATCACCTTCACCAAGATATAATTGCAATCCTAAATCAAGATTTTTTAAATACCTCTGTAAGTAATGAGACACTTGCCATTCGTTATTAGAAATGGATTCAATGGTGACAAGATCCCTGTGAAGATTAAACAATTCAGGATTCTTTTCGAAAATATCTGGATATTCTTGAATATGTTTCCTAGTGTAATCTGTTAAAACGAATTGATCTAATTCTGGAGTGGTATCAAAGATACCCCATGGTGCTGCAGACGACACTGCTATAGTAAGTAGTAGGGGAGCTAACATATGTTCTATGAAGAGAGAAACAAAGCGTTATAGTCTGAAGAGAAACACAATAAAAAAGATTCTTCGGATATCCTTCTTTCCCTTCGGAATTTCTTGATTGGGATATTTTTTTTTAACCCCAAAAAAGAAAACTAAACAGAATGGCATTAAAATAACTGAAGCAAAACAGGAAGTTAGAAGCAAGCATGATGATGTATCTTATTCCTTCTTTGTAGTCATCTTTTTCTTTCTTTGATCAAACGTTGTTTCCCTAAATGGATCTCTTGTGTATAACGTTGGTTCCATTGGACTTGGGTCAGTAGATACAATGTCTTTTTCTTGTTCTTTCTTTTCACCAAACGTGTCATTTATGTTATTATCATAGCTTTCATCTATTGTAGCATCTGCATCATCAGCTTCTTCATCAGTTGAATCAGTAATTGTAGTTTGCGGTTTTGAATCGAAATGTCGAGGAGCCGTTAATGGAACGGCACCAAATCCAGGTTTAAGAGCCTCAACACCATCTTCCTCAATTTCCTCTTCCGTAGTTTCCTCATCATCGATAACTGCTGATATATTATTATAATTATTATTGATATTGTCAGTTTGTTTTAAATTTTGATTAATTCCCATCCCAGATATTGATGTGTTAGATGGCCCTCTACTGTGATATGGAGATCGTGATAGCCTATCTTGAAATTTTAATTCTGTTGCACTATTAATACCGATGGATGGTTTAGGTAAAACTGGGGAAGGTGAAGAATCAGACATCGATGATGAATGGGAATGAGAATATTTCACCGGAGAAGATAAGGATATCAACGACATAATGGCGTCTTGTTCGAGATTTTGATCACCGGGCTTGTTGTTGATAGTGGCACCAATTGCTGATAACAGTGGCAATTGTGGTGATTGCAATTGTGATTGCTGTTGCTGTTGCTGTTGCTGTTGCGGCTGTTGTGACTGAGAAAGCTTTAAAACTGGGGGTTGAACCATCTTGAATGAACTCCTTCGTTGTGGTGATGATAATAATGAAGCGGAAATACGATCCGGTGATGAATTAGAAACACCCCTATTAGCAATATCATCTAACCTTAAAGATGCTGCAGAACCCCTTCTACGGGAGCTATAAGGTGTACCAAAATTGGAAAGGGGCCTTGGAGAAAATTGAGGAGGTGCTAAAGGTGTATGATCCAAGTGGAGAACGCCATTTGATGCCATAGGAGTTGAAAATTGGGATGGTTGTTGCTGTTTAGGTGATAAAAGGGCATCTTCTGCTTCATCTATTGAATTCCAACCGTGCTGCACTTTAATATTAGCATAGTTTAATCTAGTTTTCAATGTTTGGGACAGTTCTCTCATGGTGTGTGGATTAGGTGATTTGTTTATTGCCATATTCAGCTCCTTGGCTCGTTTTTTGACAGGGTCATCTCCCATGCGTACGTCGGGGGACTTAAGAAGCGTGTAGAAATCGTTGGCACCTGTGGCTTTCCGCTTCTGTGGTGTCATAGGAGTCGCCGGAGTCATTGGTGGGGTTGCCATTAATGTTATTAAATAGAAAAAAAGGGATGTTTATTTACACGAAAACAGAGACAGGAAAATTTAATGTAAATAAACATGAAGGGGCCCCCATATTAATAGAAAAAGGTGAAATGGGGCGCTTTTGTTGTCTCTATAGGCGCCAAAATGGCCGGAAAAACAAGAGCTGGGAATCAGATGGATTTATACGTTATTCAAACGGCATGTGTATTCTTTTAGATGAAAATAATGACTTGGTTACAAGATTTAAAATGGTTGATTTTGATCCTGTATTGCTCTCAAAGAAAGAGTTCTCTAAAAATGGATATGATATTCTGCTTCAAGACGTTGAAGAAGTTTCTAATGTGATATCAAAACCTAAAGTGGTACATCGTCTTGTTTTCAAGCCTCCTCTGATAAAGAATCGCCAAGCATCAACAAATGTGTCAAAACTACCTACTCCTGTTTCCAAACCTGTGGTTCGTAAGGAGGTCAGTCATCAACTTCATACTATTCCAAACTCTACAACAAATATCACTTGTGTTAATACCATTAATTTGAAGCCCAAATACACGCTCAACGATGATTCCATGGTATTGCCTTCACCACCATCTAATCTATTTCCTAATGAGCTATTCAAAGACGTTATTGTCGACCCATCTTTGGTCTCCAAATTACGTGAACATCAAAAAGAAGGTTTAGTGTTCCTGTATTCTCGATTATTGGGGTTTTACAGGGGCATAAGCGGTGCTATATTAGCCGACGATATGGGAATGGGTAAAACTTTGCAAACTATTTCTGTTATTTGGACGTTATTAAACCAATCGCCATTTGGTCATGTTAATACAACTGTGAAGAAGGTTCTTATTTGCTGCCCTGTGTCTCTTGTGAATAATTGGAAGAATGAGTTCCCCAAATGGTTAGGTTTAAATAGATGTCCAGTATTGGCAATAAGCGGATCTAAATATCAAGATGAAAAGCAAGAACTAAGAATATTTTTACAATCTGATTATAATAAGATTCTTATTATTGGATATGAGAAAATGGTGTCTTTGTTAGAAGACGTGTCAAAAATTCATTTTGATTTATTGGTTTGTGATGAGGGTCATAGATTAAAATCAAGTGGTAATAAAACGTTAAAGGCCTTGGAATCATTAAATATCAAAAAAAGAATTCTTTTATCTGGGACACCCATACAAAATGATTTGACGGAGTTTTACACTATTGTTAACTTTGTTGTTCCAAATATTCTTGGAGATTTCAAATCATTTCAAAAAGAGTATATGGTGCCAATTTTGAAATCAAGAGACTCAAATTGTAAAAATAAAGATATATGTGAAGAGGGTAAGCGTAAATCTCAAGAATTGATTGAAAAGACTAAGTTGTTTATTCTTCGTCGTGATAATAAGGAATTAAATAAATATCTTCCTCCAAGGATTGATTATATCATAATGATTCAGCCAAGTATTCTTCAGTTAGAAATTTTTAAAACTATTTTGCTGACCGATAAGTTTCAAAGTATGCTATCTATTGTGGAAGAAAAAAACCATTCAATGACTACAGATTCACTTTCCTTGATAAATACATTCAGAAAATTATGCAATTCTCCCTCCCTGCTTAAAGATGATGCATTATTTTTAGATATTGTTTCTAAATCTGGGGATTCTGCAGAAGATACTGACTTTCGTAATCAACTTTCTAAAAAGGTCAAATCAGGTAAGATTATGGCTTTGGTCAAACTAATTCATGAAATTATTTCTTCCGGTGATGATAAAGTTGTAATTGTTTCTAATTTTACATCTACATTAGATATCATTGGTACACTTTTGAATGGTTTGAATTTACCTCATTTAAGATTGGATGGCTCAACACCACCGGCTGAACGTCAAGGACTTGTTAACAAGTTTAATAGATCTAGCTCCAAATCATCATTTGCATTTTTACTATCATCCAAGGCTGGAGGAGTCGGTCTTAATCTTACAGGAGCAAATCGATTAATTATGTTTGATAATGATTGGAACCCTGCAGTGGATAATCAGGCTCTTGCTCGTGTCCATAGAGATGGACAACAAAAACCAGTTTTTGTTTATAGATTAGTTACCAAGGGATGCATAGATGAAAAGATTCTTCAAAGGCAGGTTATCAAACAAGATCTCGCTGACAAATTTGTTGATAATAAGGGCGGTCAAAAAGAAGTGTTTGATAGAGATACATTGATGAATGTATTTCAAATTCAGGGCGTGGCAGGAGAGTCACCAGTTAAACAGGTTCCTGACATATGCCAGACTCATGAATTGATGGGATGTAATTGTACTGGTAACGGTAGTATTATTGAATCTGAGAACAATGAAGTGCATGGAGAGGGAGAGGAAGAAGAAGTAGTTACACCCAAGTCATTTGTTTCTGCTTTCAATTATTCACAAAATGATTACAAAAAGGATCAAAAGAAGAAGCAACTTGAAAATCAAAGAAAAATGACCCGTTGTTTTAAAGGCTATAGACATATTAATCCTGTTAAACACAAAGATTTGGATTGTCAGGATAGTATTTTAAATAAGTTGATCCAGAATCAATCCGATGAAAAGGTATTAATAAGTTGGATTTTTGCTAAATATTAATAAAGTGTATATAAATATTTTATAAATTGATATCATTAAAGTTTTTTCATTCTTGCTTCAATAGCTCTTGCTCTTTGCTCTCTCATAACCTTCATTCTCTGCTCAGGAGTTAAGCCAGCTAATTTTTGTTCTTCTGTTTTAACCACCATATTGGCAATACTTTGGCCCTTACCAAATTTCTGATCATATCGTTCACTTTTCTCCAATTTTTCTTGCTCCAATTTGGCAGTCATCACAGCATCTAGAGCCTTTTGATTTTCAATTCTTCGGAGTTCACTATTTTCATCCTGCTCCTTTCTCCATTTGAGTTTTGCAGTTTCAACTTCCTCTGAGGTCATTGGTTGAATATCACCTGCACCAGACCAATCAAGTTCAGATAGTTGATTCTTGGCTAAGGAAAATTCCCATAAAACTAACTTAGCATCACCACCATAAGAACCCGCTATTTGGAATGCAGTTTTAGATCTATCATTTAGTAATGATGGATTTGCCCTTGCTTGTAAAAGTAACGTTTTCACCATATATGACAATCCATGAGCTGAAGCATAGTGAAGTAATGTCGGTGTAGTTGGTAAATTCAATTTAAATGTATTAACATCCACTTTATTCTTTTTCAAATACATTAGCAAAGCTGGAGCCTTTGATTTCTTCAATAACGAAATTAAATCATTCTGTAAATTGATAACTGCTATATCTTCAACCTTCTTGGAGGTTACCTGAGATTTTTCTATAGCTTGCTTCTTCTTTTTCAACTTGTTGATTTCAGAAACAGTAATCTTTGGATAATCAACAATTTTCAAATACATCAATTCATTCCATGTCTTTTTAATCTCCATAGCTGTTGGCCTACCTGTGCCAAATGGAATTGTTTTAATTCTATCATCATCATTGAAAATGATCCCATTTGAATCACCTCGTTGTTTCACAATCAATCTACCTGCCTTACCCATAGCTCTAATGAAAATGTGATCACATTCATCAAGAAGAACCTTCCATTCATTCAATAACTTGGAAATATCTTGTTCAAGGGCTTGTTCGTTGTATCTTCTCAATGTAGAACCCGCTGAATTGGCCTTACCCTTGGCGTCATCCATACTTGATTGTGAACCACCTTGTTTTCTTCTGGTAGTATATCTATGAAATGTCTTATGCTGAATCATTCTCACGCTTTGCAATTGAAGAGCTTGTAAAAAACCTTGATTACCCTTTGTTGAATGTGGCAAATGTGAAATGATGGCGCCCGCAAAGTGACCTGAAGTTAACATAAATACAGCAGATATTCCCGCCTTCAGGGGGTCATTAGACAACTTTTGACTTGATAAAGCTTTCAAGTGAGCCAATGGATCAAAATTAGGTGAATCCTTTGCTGATAACAAACTCTTATAAATAGCAAATGTTTTAGAAGCATCAATCTTGTTGGACTTGAAAAGAATCTGCGGTGAACCCGTGGCCATAAAGGATATAGTTGATTCTGCAATTTCTGAAGAAGAGTCCTTTTCCCTAGAGCTTTCAATACGTTTATAAAGATCAAGGTCTTCATCATCTTCATCATCATCTGCTTCCTCTTCTTCGTCTTCTTCACTCTTTTCCTCAATTGTGTTAATTTGTTCTGTTTCTTCATCAGAAATGTCGGTGTTCCTTTCACTTGCTATTTCTAATTTCTTTAAATGCGACTGTAGCTTTGCCAGCCTTACCTGCCTCAGATCTCCCTGTGGCTTTACGATCTTGGGGGTATATTTAATTTCTTTGTTATCAATTTCCTCTTTTCTCCGTTCCAAAAATTGATCTTTGGATCTTACTTCATGAGTCAATGAATCAAAATAAAGCAATTCTAAGCTATTCAATAAATCTTCATCCAGATTGTAAATATACCTATTGCTAAAGGGGATGTCCGACATCTTTTATGAAATGAAGAAAAAAAGCTACATTAAAGTGACACAAATTTTTCACTTTCTTCTTTAAGGAAGCCTAAATATGACTACCACAAGAATTAGTCATTTTCTTACAAATGAGCCACCATGCTGTTTAAGAATGAATCCCCTGAAGCCTGAATTGGTATACTTTGGTACTTATACTTTGATTGAAGGTTCAAATAGAAAGGGTAGCATTGAAATTTGGGATACTTCTAACTCTACACATTTAAAGACGTACCAAACACATGGTGCCGTTTTAGATATTAAGTTGTCTCCTAATTTTACCAAAGATTTATTATTAGTCACTGCACATTCTACAGGAAATATTGGAATTTGGAAAGTTAGCTCTGAAGATTTTACAGATTTAGTACTATTAAAAGATCATCAATTGTTTGATGAACCTAATGGAAGTGACGAGACATTAATTACATCTGTGAATTTCCATCAATTGAATAACAATCTAGTTTATACAACCACCACGGGGCTAGTTGGAATATTTAATTTAGAAACAAACGATAATCAAATTTTAGATAACCAGCACAGTCTTGAAGCATGGTATGCAGATTTCTTTCAAACACCTAAATTTTCTAATGTGGTTTTATCTGGTGGTGATGATATGAACTTGATTGGGCATGATATTAGACAGCCATTGTCTATATTTCAATCTAGCAGGATACACGACGCAGGAATTGTTTCAATATTGACACCACGTAAAGATTGGTGTTCCCAACATGAAAATAGAGTGTGGACTGGCGGTTATGACGATCAGTTGTGTGTTTTAGATATGAGAATGGGGATCAATGAAGACGACGATGAGAGTGTTTGGGGGATGCCTCCATTGGTTAAAGAAAAACACAACTTAGGTGGTGGTGTTTGGAGACTAATCCCTGGTTCTGACAATAGAGTGATGACCTGTAATATGTATTCGGGGGGTCGTGTGGTTCAACATGATGACGAGGGACTTAATGTGGAAGTTATTGGAGAATATAAGGGTGATCACGAAAGTATCACTTATGGGGGTGATTGGATTGGCAATACAATGGTTTCTTGTAGTTTTTATGATAAAGTTGTTCAAACATGGAGTGTATAAATGTAATGAAATGCATTAGTTAGCGTAATGTTTTAACAACCCATTCCTTTAATTTTTCAGCATTTAATTCATCAGTTCTATCATTTGTAAGAATTCCCTTTTCCAATTTAACAATACTGGGGACCTTTTGGATTATATATTGATCAATTAACTTATCATTGCGTCCACCATCTAGCTCCACACACACGGCACCCACTTCTTCCTTAGTGATGAATTTTGTTTTAGCCATTGTAGTCCAAAGGGATTCGGCCATTTTGTTACTCTCAGGTTGGCCTAATCTCACAAACCCAAGGTAAAGTGTACCTCTGCTCCCTACTGGTGTTCCAAGTATTGCTTGAAGTTCATCGGGGGACTGGATGGTGGTGAATATTCTATTAATTGATTGCTTGGGAGGATAAACTTGACGTTGTGGTTTTGTCCAAAGCATCAACCCCAAAGCAGCAGCTGTAGCTAAAAGAAAGACAGTCTTTGAATTATCCCTATTCATTTGTTTGTATAAAGAGTGAACAGATAAGAAATGACAGTTATTAATAGGAGAAATTGCAATTACGCAAAGTGCTCAGCTCTGTTTTTCTCATCTTCAATGCCTCCCCAATGCTCATTTTTTTGTGTTTCTTTATTACTACTTTCTTCTTCTTTGCCCTCCCCCCATTAAAGTTTATTAAGATGGACAACCAAAACTTGAATATTGCATGGTTATTATCAGCTGGTGGTACAAACGTTCGAAGTAGTACAAAGCTTCTTAATGCAAGGAATATTGACGCGTTCAATATCCCAGATACGTGTTTCTTAATTGAAGAAAGAGCATCCACTGTCCCCTTGCAAGTTTCAAGTGGACTTTTATATGGAACCGTTCTAGTGTATAAGCGGAAGTGTGATTTAGGGTTTAAAGAAACTCAAAGCGTTAAATTGTCAATTCAGAAGATCAAGGAAATATTGGTATCAAAGGGGAAAAGAAAAAGGAATAAATCTTCTTTGTTACCAAAAGACAATAAAGTAACATATTTGGCAGATGATCCAGAGTTTAATGTGGATTTTTTAGGTGCTCAAAATGGGGATATTGATTTGGAAACTCTTTTAAAAGATTTAGAAACAAACAAAAGCTCAGCAATGGGTTTAGGTTTAGGGGATACCACCAATTGGAAAGGTGATCATGGGTTAAGAGAAATGAGTGTTTCTACAGAAAACAGTGATATTTATAATGTGGATTATGTTGATTTTGATCAGAGAAAAAACCAGAATGAAAAGGCACATGCAATTTGGGATGAAGATTTGGATTTTGGTTTTGATGTTAATGGTGATATGATTGATGATAAAGGTAATAAATTATTATCCCAAAATAAAGACGAGCCTCCAGGGTTTGAAGTTACGCCACTAAATTTTGAAGTTGACGATCTACAATTTAATGATTTTGGAAGTGATGAAGATTCAGAAAAGATTGATCTGAGCAAAACTGATAAGAATGTTTCTAATAAAAGAATGGACAAGCCAAAATCAGCTAAAAGAAGAAAGGTCATCTATGATAATGAAATATATTTATCATTTGATTTTATGAGGGGAAACAGGGATCAATTTATCCATAATGGGTTAATGAAACGAGTTGAATGGCGTTCCAAGATAAAATCTAACTTTTCTTTAAACCTGAATCCAAGATTGTTGTTTAGGGATATTCGTTTAGAATATTGTACATCAACTGCATCTAAAAGACTTTCAGGCAATAAAGGTGTTGATGATGCTTTAAGTAATGACAATGTGGTAGATTTAGCGGCAAGAAGAAGATCATCATCAGCTTCATCTATTGAACAAGCACGTAGAGCTAACACTATGGGTGGTAAAAGAAGAAACTCAAGCTCTTTTCAATTTGATTTTAATTTAGAAACCAGTCAAAATGATATCGCAATTGATATGAGTGCAGATATGGGTCATTTAGAGATCAGTTTTGATGAGCACACCAGTATTATGGATCTTAGTGCCAACATGGATAACTTTCTGGATTCATTAAAAAGCAAGTTTAACCAATTTGGTACAAAGAAACTTGAATTTGAGACAATATATCCATTGGGAAACACAGGTAAACGAGAAGCAGCATACTTTTTCCATATGCTGTTGCATTGTGCAACGAAGAATAAAATCCAGTTGGGGTTGGGATCGCTGGCAATCGGAAAATCACAATGGGATCCCGTTTTAGGATCTGATATTATAATTAGATTAAAATAAATTTGATGATGGACCCGAAGTTGGTAATAAATATATTGAATTCAATATGGAGAGTTCCCATTAAGATGGTTTATGCTGACGTAAAGCGTGAGTTCACACACTTTCTTTTTCGTGTCTGTTTTTCCATGATTTCGTGTTTGACACCCGTTTTTTTTCTACGAAAAATAGATATTTAGCCAAGATGGATGCCAGCGATCCTAGTGTTTGGACTTGTTCTTCACAAGAAGTATTAAATGTTCATTTAGCAGAGCCAACAAGAGCTGTGACATTTCCTCCTAAATTCACATATCCGATTTTTGGTGATTCTGAACAAATATTTGGTTATAGGGACCTCAAAATCGATTTAGCATTTGATTGCTTATCATTGAAACAATTATTAACTTATAAATATAGTAGCAAATTGAATGATGAAGTGAAAAGTATTGAAAGCATTATGGAGCCATTTTTAGCAGAGGGTGATTTCATCTTAAAAAGTGAAGAGCAATGGCTTGATGCTATTGAAGAAGAGAAATTTGAATTACCAAAGGATCAAATTGAATATAGTTATCAAATTGGTGATGATAAATATGATATTTATAAATTTTCATTAGTGAATGACTCCATTGGATTGAAATTACATTTACGAATGCAAATATTTGTTCTTCTTTACATTGAAGCTGGTTCATATATTAATCATGATGATCCTAATTGGGAATTGTATGTTATTTATAAGAATAGTAAGGGAGAATCTAAGCCTTCATTTGTTGGATTTTCAACTACTTATAAACATTTCCATTATGAGGGAGCCAAAATTCATGATGAAACTAAATTTGAAGAATTGAAATATAAAAACAAGATTAGTCAATTTATTATTTTACCACCATTCCAAAGACAAGGACATGGTAAAAGGTTATATAATTATATTGTTGATAAATGGATGGCCGATTCTAAAAATGTTGAAATCACAATTGAGGATCCAAGTGAGGAATTTGATGAATTAAGAGATTATTGTGATGTGATGAGACTTATTCAAAATGGTTCATTAGATTATATTAAGGAATTACCAATTACTAATATTAACACTGTTGTTACTAATACCAAATTAGTTAAGAGACAATTAGACAGATGTGTTGAAATGGGTCTTGTTTGGAAATTATTAAATAATAATATCAATGGAATTAAGGGGTTGAATGAAAAGAATGTTAGATTGATGATTAAAAGAAGAGTTTATTTGACCAATATGGATGCTCTTGATGAACTTGAAAGGGCTGATAGATATGATAAATTACAAAGTACATATCAAAGAATCAGAGAGCATTATGGAGACGTTGCTTCTGGTATAACTGTTGGAGTTAAAAGGAAACATGAATGAAAGTTTTGGCAAGGAAAGAAGAAGAAGAATAAAAAATGAAAAATAAAAAATAAAAAAGGCCATTTTAGGAGAAATCCAATTTCCTAATTGGGAAATTCAAACGCGCAATCAGCATAGGGGTGGAAAAACGGGGAGTGTGGGAAAAATGGCTGGACATGACTTTTTCTCCTTCCTTCTTGCTCTTAACAAGTTTGAAATACAATCAATATGCACAGAACTTATTCGATGAGATCATCCAGAGCGCCAACTGCTGCTCAATTGGCCACTCCTCCACCTCCTCCTTCTTCTACCAAGTATGTATTGTGATTCAATGGATTTTATTATCATCTTCATCATATTCATCACCAAAAAGCCTCTCCTCCCATCCCTTCAAGGGGGGTTTCCTTTTTTATTTTTTTATTTCCTAATTTAATATGTTATACTAACCATAATTATAATATCCTTTCAATAGAGGTAAATTTTTTGGTTCTTCATCTATTGCAGGTGCTTTCAGAAGACAAACTGCTGGTTCATTTGGTCCTGAATTGTCTAGAAAGCTCTCTCAATTAATTAAAATTGAAAAGTCCCTGGAAAGATCCCTTGAAGTTGTTGCCAACGAAAGAAAACTCGTTGCAAAGCAATTGTCCATTTGGGGTGAAGATAATGATGATGACGTTTCTGATGTTACTGATAAAATTGGTGTTCTCATTTATGAAATTGGTGAATTAGAAGATCAATTCATTGATAAGTACGATCTTTACAGAATTACATTAAAATCCATCAGAAATATTGAAGCTTCTGTTCAACCAAGTAGAGACAGAAAGTTGAAGATTACTGATGAAATTGCTCACTTGAAGTACAAGGATCCACAATCTCCAAAGATTGCCGTTTTGGAACAAGAATTAGTTAGAGCTGAAGCCGAATCACTTGTTGCTGAAGCTCAATTATCTAATATTACTAGAGAAAAATTGAAGGCCGCTTTCAATTATCAATTTGATTCTTTGAGAGAACTGTCTGAAAAGATTGCGCTTATTGCTGGTTACGGTAAGGCTCTCTTGGAATTATTAGATGATTCTCCAGTTACTCCAGGTGAAACTAGACCAGCTTACGATGGTTATGAAGCTTCTAAACAAATCATCATTGATGCTGAAAACGCTCTTGCTTCTTGGACCTTGGATAACTCTTACTTAAAGGAGCCATTACTTTCTTTACATCAAGGTGTTGAAGATGTTTACCATGTTCCTGAAGGTATCACCGAAGGTGAAGCTGAAGAACATTGGGCTGAACATGATGGCGAACCAGAAGAAGCAGAAGCTTAAGCTTAAGCGTAAGCGTAAGCCTATACTTTATTTGTGATCTAAATTTAGTGTCTTTTTTAGTTAGTTTGTACTGTTCCTTTTATCTGATAATTAAAATTCAATTGGCGTATTATTCAGTTCTATTTCGATTATTATATTTTATCTTATTTTATTTTATTCCATTACTAAACATTCTAAATATCTATTTTATTAAGTCTTTTTAGATCTCTTACGAATACTATCTTTTGACTTCTTTGGCTGCTTACTTTCCACCATAGGTTCTTTTTCATTTGTCTCCCTAACATTTTTGGTATCGTCTTTCTGATGATAATAATGAAGTTTTCTATTTTCTGCCGGTGTATTGCCATTTAAGGCACTATTTCTATCAAAATAAACAAATAAAAGAAGGCATATAGCAGCTGCAAAAAGTAACTTGATCCCAAAAGATTCCACAAGAGATAGATCTGACATTTTAATAAAGGAAAAACGGTGAAGAAATTGGAGAAAATCCGGGAAATTTTCAATTTTACAAATCAGATAATTTTGGATATCAATTTGTTTAGTTTAATGACTTCCAATTTAATCCAACCCATCACAACTAGGATATTAGATGAAGGACCGCTTTTACTGATTGCCAGTTTAGGAAATCCGGCTAAATATGATGGAACAAGGCACTCTGTTGGTCATTATATGTTGAATGGATTAATTGATGAATATCGTGCTACTGAAATGAGTAGAGGCAAATACCGGTATTGGCAGGTACCATCAGAAACTGTTGAAGTGCCTATTACCAACAAGAAAAGGACCGGGTTCCAACCGTTCAATTCAAGATCTGAAATGATATTTTTCAGATGTCCAGGTTATATGAATTTATCTGGTGGATCATTGAGACCTTTCTATATGGAGATGAATAAATATGCAAAGTCAAGTAATAGAGAAATGAAAATGTTAGTTTTGTTTGATGAACTAGATCTGGATCTTGGTAAAATCAAAACCAGGAAACAGGGATCTTCTCATAGAGGCCATAATGGGTTACGAGATATTCAAGATAAAATAGGTAAAGATTATACAGGTATTCAAATTGGGATTGGTAGATATTATGAAGGCCATAAAAGTGAACCTAATGTGGTGTCTGATTATGTTTTAGGTAAATTCACACAAGATCAAAGAGATACATTAGATGAAAAGAGTTTCCCCATTTTAAAGAATATTATTAACGAAGCTAGATTGGGGAGATATGTTAATGATAAATTGTAAATATTTAAATAGAAATAATTATTCAAGCAATTGGTTAAAGCTTTCAATCGCTTTGATAGAAGTTTGAACATAAGATTCGTAATCATTTAGTGGGATACCTCTGTTCGCAGTGAAATTTAAGCAAAGACCTTCAGGGGAGCCTATTATATGACAACCAAATGCTGCATCAACCATAGATTGATCAAACCATGCTTTACCAGAAGATGGTGAATTTAAAGCACCTAAATTGGACATAACTAAAGTAGCACTAGGATGAACATTTTTCTCTAGTGTTGCCAACGACTTCATAGTGTTTAAGGGTGCATCATTGTTAGCTAAATAAACACCCTCTGCAAATGCATATGGATAAAATGCCGTTGGGATAATTTCATTTAATGATTTATGGAAATATTGACAATATTTCCAAAACTGTTGCTCCTTAAAAGAATGAGGAGATGTTTTAACATTCACTGAATGTAAAAACTTACCAAATAACAATGCAAATGGGTAATCCGAAATACCATTTTGAGGTTTAACTTGGGGTCTCAAATTCACTGGTATAAAAGTAGTTAATTGATCACCACCGTCTTTTAATGCACCAGAAGCAATTAAGGAAGTGGAAACAAGACCATATAAAACAGATGTCAGTTTAACTTGGTGAGATCTAGCAACTTGCACCAACTTATTTGTGACATCTTTGTTTATTAAGTATCTAGTTGAATAATGATGAACAATAGGTTGACCAAGAAGTTCCTTGTCGAATAATGGTAAAGCATTATCTATGGTCTTTGGTAATTGCCAGTCCTTTGGTTGCAACGAGCCATTCAGCAGTTCAATTGGTGATGGATTGATAATGAAATCTGGATAATTCTTCAAATCAAAGATGAGATCTGAATCTTTGGAAGCGATAGGCTTATTTTGAAGGAAATCAGCTGCGAATTGATGGAACAAACGACCAGCAGTTCCATCAAATAACACATGATCACAAACAAAAAACAAAATGTCGTTGTAAACTAATACCTTCCACAGTGGAGATTCCACATTAAATTTGAATTGATAGTTGGTGAATTCTTTAAAGATTTCGGCAAGTGCTTCTTCATCGGATTTGTACCTTCTAGTAGATAAATCCAAAACAAGATCATCATATTTAATCTCTTGTAATGGTCTCAACACAGCATTGTCATACACTTGTAAGACCAATTGGGACCATTTATCACACAAATTTGATAAGAATGCCTTCAAATTGTCCTGTTTGAAGGGGGTCTTTTCGTATTTCACAGCAATATTAAATGTATAATAAACATTTTGTAATGAACGATGTAACATCGAAAGCTCATAACCACATAAAGGTCTTTCAATTTTGGTCATCTTCTTATAATAAAAATATGGATCCGACATGAGGTTAAAAAATTCAACCGTTAGGATTCTCTCTTTTAGGAAGGTACCGATGCGATCATTATCTGTGGCAAGGAAGTCTCTAAGTAGTTTAAGACCAGTGTCATTGAAACCTAACACTGCTTTTGATCCCCTTTGCGTTGTCAAACGATGGAATAGTACGGAAAACAACCATGATGAACCCGACTGGAGTAATTACCCAGTTAGGGGACCAACAGATTGGAAAACACCTCAGGGGAAGTTAAGATTAGAATATTTGATGCTTCAAACGGTACAGGACAAGGAAATGGAAGAAAAGATGGGGGAATTCATGTCATTAATGCTTGGTAGGATTAAAAGTTATAAGGAAAGTTTAAATAATAGCCCATGGCAAGTTTTTGGTCCAGTTGCTAGTCTCAAGATTACCAAGATCGTTGTTCTATTCAAAATTCTAATGGATGGTGAACTTGTGGAAGCGTGGTCAGGGTTTATGGATTATTTGGATTCCAGAGGTTACGAAACAACATCACAAGATATCAGTTTAGTTGGTAACTTTGTTGCTGATTGGTTAGGAGTCAATGGAAATAACAATACTACTTCAAATGAATAACTATACACACTTATATATATACATTCTTCTCTTATCTAACAAAATTTCCATCTATTACCACATTTTTCACAAGTACAAAACGTTGTTAATGGTTCATCAGCGGATCTAGTTTGCATTTGATAATAACTCACCTCTCTTTGTTTACATTTACCGCAAACAAATCTATCAGTAACAGCTCTCTTTTGAACAGCACCCTGGGCATCAAAAAGATTCTTTTGATGTAAAGTTTCCATTTCTTGTTTGAGAGCTTCAGGTGCCAAATCTTTACTTGTCATAGTAACCAATTTAGCAGGTTTTAATGCTCCGTCAAGAATACTACTTCTTAATTCAGGATTCTTCTTGTTTCGAAGGTTCATCACCAAGGAACGTGTCTTCTGACGATAACCATCATCCACTTTCTGTTTAAATAAATTGTAAACAGCTTCTTCAATGGATTTAGAAACAGAAACAATAGCTTGAGGAGAGGCTGTAGATTCAATAGCAAGTGCTGAATATATCCCCCCAATAGCACCATTTCTTGTAGAATCATCATAAAAATCAATTTTAACACCATCATTTGTAGGTGTCCTTGTTTTTGTTGCAATGAATTGATCCTTTTTCACTTCAACCTTTGGCTTTTTCACTTCTGTTTTAGCCTTCTTTTCAGCACTGACTTGATCCTTCCATTTTTTAATAATCTTTTTAGCTGTTTGTGCAACTTGAGCATCGGAATTAGTTCTAAGTTTATTAACAGCAACACCAACCTTTGTCTCTCTTAAAAAGGACTCCGATGCCTTAACGTTCTCGTCCAAAAGGTTTAGTAACTCTAAAACAGTCTTTGAATCTTGTGCCTTCCCTAGTTTAGACACCAATCCACGTATTTCATCAACTTCCATTGCCATTTAAAGATGAAAAAGTAAGTGTACAGAAAAAAAAAAAAGTTGATCAATAGGTTGATAAATTTAATCTTATTTATTAATGTCTTCAGCAGTTTTGCTTTCGAATTTCCCTCTAGAATACACAGAGGATCGTTTAACAGAGCTTGCGCGTAGTGTGGGGCCCTTGTTAAAGTTGAAACTTGCCTTTGACGAAAACACGGGGAGATCAAAATGCCTTTGTGTAGTTCAATATTTAGATGTGGAGACGGCGTCATCTGCCGTGAGAAATCTTAATAATTATACCTTGGAGAATGGTAGACAGATGAAATGTGTTTATGTTGATGATAATGAAATCCAGAAATTATTTCCTCAAGATTATATCCAAAATGGTGATGATAATGTGAATAACAATGAAGATGTTCTTGGTAAAATGCTAAGTGGGATGGACAAGGAGGTTCAATTATTAAAACAGATCCCCCCTCTACCTAGGGGGATTGCTGTCCCTAATCCAGATTTAGATACTTTGAATACAGTGGTCTATAATTCATTAATGAGTTTAGATCAATCACGATTACATGGGTTACTCAAGGAAGCAAACCAATTATCCACCGATTTTCCTGATATGACAAGAGTATTATTGAAGAAAAACCCCCAACTTTTAACAGCTTTAATTCAGGGAGCATTGCTATTAAATGTAATTAAACCAGAAGACGTTAAAGGTTTAATGGTAGAAAATGATGACGCAAATAATGATATACCAAAGTCAAACTCTGAGGCCGCAAATGAATTAGATAATTCTAGTTCTACTGAACAGAAACAGAGCCCTGTTGCTGTCTTGGAAGGTTTGCCTTTAGAACAGCAGCAAATGGTGAAAACAATTCTAGAAATGTCAAAGGATGACATTTTAAAGATCCCCGATCCACAGCAACAACAGCTTTATTTAGAGATTCAAAATAGATTTTTATCTTAGTTATGAATTAAATGTCATATAATGTAATTTTAAAAAGTTTATAATTAATTTATCAAATTTGGATAATTTGTCATGTAACATGTTTTACGGTTTTCATATTTGAATATTTTAAAAACAATCCAACAATACTTTATTATATATTAAACTTACTGACACTATTTTAATTTCTTTTAGTTTGTGTAACTTGTAAAAATGGTTACGATATATCGTAACCGTTATTTTAACATACCTTAGAATTTCTCTTTTACTTCTTTTATTTCTCTCAATTTCAAGTTGTGTTTTGATTCAATCAAAAAAATCCAAGGTCTTGTCACTCATACTAACAATAATAATTAACTTCTTTATAATCTTTTGTTTATTTGTATTTGTTTCAATTTATGTACCTATTTCGCCTGTTTTGCTCATGATGGTTGATCATCATATACGCAAATGTTTTGTATAAAATATTTGATAGTAGCCAAGTTTTATACACCGCATTTTTGGAAACTAACATGTGCAGCGCTCCAATGAATGCAATGGCGTCCGTTGTTAGATTTCTTTGAGCTCAAATATTACCGTTCATTAATCAATATGATGCAAGTCTTTTTTTCCTATAATTAAATTAATTGGGATCACATGTATAGATAATAACGTGATTCCTGTAGTCCAGGTATATTAAGTTAGTATTTATGGAACATTTAGTGCATAAATAATCAGGTAATCTGAAGAACACAAGTTGAAAACTTGTAACTATTATCAAATCCATCTGGACAACAAGCATTAAAATTACCAAATGTGGTTTTGAGACACATCAAGTAAAAAACCAAGATGTAAAATAAACTTTAAAAGGTTTGCTTATAGTGCTTTTAATAGATCGGTTTTTCCAAGGGTTTAAAATTGATAGTAGGAATCAAAGTAGGACTATTGAAACAACATTTAACTAACAAACTGTAAACTGGACTTTCAATATTTAAAAGAAGAATAATAATAATGCACTATAGATATACTTTTCAATAGATTTTTCACTATCAAAATAACTTTATATGATGCAGATGTTTGGTTCTGATTTTCAAGGGTTAGAATCAGCAACTAATATTTCTAAAAAACTATTTTCATTTCTAAATTTAGGGAAACTGGGGTCTTTAACATACTGCCGCTAGAAATTAATAAATCTACATTCTAAAAACATATGTTTATTGTGGCTGCTACCTTGTTATCGTACAAAACAAGTTTTTAGCAGTTAATTATTATTCAACCCAACCGTGCATCTCTCAAAAAACATAATATGCTAGATCATGGTTGTCCATGATTTACTACCCATTTTCCTGTTTGTGGACCATATTATTCTATTCCTTTCATATGTACAAACAAATTCTTACTCAAACAAATTCTTTTCCTATATAAAGTTTTACAATAAGAAAACAAAAACAAAATGCAAAGAAATTTTAACTTCTACTGTGAAATTAACCTTCAGATTACTCCAATTTAACGGCTTTCTTATGGACATTACTAACTTAATGCAGTGCCGCTTAAATGCCGATATGAATAATTATTAGTCTCTTGAAAGCTAGCTTTCAAGGATAATAAACAGAGTGGGGTGGTTCTCACTATATTGAGAGTAAACTAAATTAATATATATGAATTCATTTATAGGTGATGGAATTCAAAGATAAAGAATATATAAATCTTATGATGTACTAACATTTTTCGGCCGGTGTTTCATAGTAACATCAACTTTGCATATGCAACACAAAAAGATCGACACAGTAACATGAAACACCGTTATGCAAGGCACATAACCGTTAACACGCTCAGCTGATTGATTTTTAAACAATTATGGATTCAATGATTTTTTCCATTCCGGCCGACATATTTCCCATTAGTTCAATGGTTAAAGCTCTCGCCAAGGTACCGGGTTCGATTACCAAAAGGTGCAGTTTTGTTTATTTCATTTGGCCTAGTGGTTAACTCTCTCCCCGAGGTCCCAGGTTCGAATCCCAGCTTTTATTTTAGATTTGACCCTACCAAAATTTTAACCAAACTGTTTTAAAAACAGTTAATTTGGCCCAATGGTTAAAGCTGTTGCTTGCGTCTCCGGTTCGATCCCTGCAAAATTCAGGGTACCAAAGTTCAAAAATTTTACCATCTTTGTGGCCAAGTGGTTAACTCACCCGCCAAGGTCTCCGGTTCGATTCCGGACAAGTTTGAAAATGTTTTTTAATTTTTTTTCAGATGGAGTACAATCACAAGTCCAAAAAAAGATATATCTGCTGAACCATCTAACGCGTACTCTCTTATAGCTAATGAGGGAGCACCCAAGAAGAAGTCTATTGATCTTGATAAATGACTAAAATACATTCAATTCGCCAAATCTTGCATCAAAACCAGCAACTTTAATCTATCGATTGATACGATCTTGTGTTCTACCACATCTTGTAATCCACAACCACAAAATGGCATTTTCATTGATATCCTAATCAAATTCGTCAGTGTTGATAATCCTTTGCTATTCACCTGTTGCTTACAATGTCTTAACTGTGGAGGACAATTTAGCATTTATGAATTATTGTCTCGGTCCAACACCATTTCAGCAGGCCACCTTCAACGCACATGGCACGGATCACACACCAACCAAAAAAATGCTAAGGGCTTCAGATACCTAACTAAGACCGATGATATCACATGAAAGATTAAAAATCAGTTACAGATCATTGAAGTGCTGTCTTTGTTGATTATTGTTATTCTAACTATTCGAATGATAGAAAATCACCGAGTGGCTACATAATGTTGTTAAATGAGAATATTGCTTGGGGCTCGTGGTAAATCGAAACAATTACTATTTCTCCTACCGAAGCAGAATATGTGGCTATTGAACGTGGTGTTAAAGAAGGTATTGCTTGCAGGAATTCATGAAACAAAATTGGCTTTAATATTGGATACATTAATCTATGAGTTGATAGCCAAACCTTTTTAAATTTGTTGGCCCCTAACACGCAACATCAAAAGACTACGCATGTATATGTTAAGTGCCAAAAGATTAGAAAACTTGTTGAATAAAAAATGGTTAAGTAAGTTGTGCTGTAATACAAATATTATGATGATCTAATATATATCTAATGAATCAGCTAGATGTTTTTATATGAGAACACAATGATAGCTGTAATACAAATATCACTATCAGTTACAATATATCACGTGATGATTTAAGTTTGTGTTATCTGGCGCTAGATCCATTTCTGTTTTTTTACTTTTGTACTCACTTTTTCTTTATTGAAGTGTAATACTTTATATCTAATTTATAACTTAATGAGCTTTCATTTCAACATTGAGCAGAAAATGAAACTTTTATTCATTGACTAAAGTATCCCTAAAAAGCTGGTTTCCTTTACAGTCTGACTATTAAAAAAGCATTTGAAAGTCCTCCTAGGGAATTATTCACAGATGCCGACATTGACTCACTACTTCCAGTTAGCAGTCATGTATTTCCATGCAATTATTATCGGGATCAAAGGGTCTTTGACGTCCCCAGTCTGGAATTTTTATTGGTCATGATAATACTGTTAAAATAGCAAGATTAGATAAACGAGAAACTAATAGAAGTTATCGCTTCTGTTCATGGGATGCAGGTTAAGATAATGATGCAATTACGGCTGCCGAGCGTCTGATTTAATTTATTTTTGCAGGTTACAGCTTTTTGGGAACAAAAAAACCTTAAAACACAAAAAATAATAACGACAATTGGGTTTTACACGATTTATGCTCTGGTGTCTTAGAATAACTATAAAAAAGCTAGATATAGGAAAATCAATAAGATGGTTGCAAGCTCTACCCAAAACACTATTTTAACTTATCGTGGTAAAAGGTGGTAATTTTTTATCATATTTTTTATGCAATATTGCAATAAAAAGGGATATATGTATCAATGGTTAATAAAATTTGTAACTCTTGTTCTAAAGAGCATTGAAATTTTGAAATTGACATTGCATACATTTATTATTGACTCACAAAAATAAGCGCTTTTGGTAAATGAATATTATTATCTATATCATTATTAGCAAATGTCTGCATCTTAGTGAATCTGTACTAACGTATTGATTCTATTGTTCATAATAAATATATTATTGCTTCAATATTTTTATATACTAGCATAAATAAGATATAGAAAGGATTATTTGTCCTTTAGATTTTAATTTCCTAGAAGCTGATTTAATCAGCCTTTAGCGGCCCTTTAACTCAATGGTAATATATGCAATTAGTAGATAGCTAAGATCCAACATGCCTATATTTCAATAGAACACTCAATGGCAAGGAACTTTTCCTTAGGTTTAAGCCTTTTTTTGTGTGCCTGAAAATTAAAACATGTACCACTATATATTCACTTTAAAATATGATTGCACTGTTTTATAAGTTCAGTGTGATTTTCTGAAAATGAATCGAGAATTAACTTTTCTCTGTAAGATTTGCTTCCAAGCACCAATGAGAGAATATTTAAAACCTAAAAGGATTGGCATAATCTTAATTTTCAAACACAAAATGGTAAACATTTAATTAGTACTGTAAAACATAGCATTATTGAATCCGATTTTATTCAAAAAGCGTTAATCCCATTCAACTCATTGGAAATATATTATTCTAGCACTAATCCAATTAGGAAGCTGTTCAAAGAAAGAAAAATACAAGGTTAAAAACCTTCTTATGTACTGGCAGTTACTGCGGTATAGATTTACAGTCTTCTTATTAACATGTTCTTAGTGCATTATGCCACATAACCAAGCCGATTAGCAATACCAGAATTTAAATAAATTGTAAGGGGATCTGAGCCCTTCCGGTTAAAATAAAAATGGCTGTATGATGGTTATTGCTGATTTAATGCCCCTGGTAGCATTTAACCGGCGGTTTCAATACACATGTGAATATTATGAAATTCAACTTTCAAATCCACCAATTTGTCTGAGTCCATAATTGAATGCAATAAGATTTCCAAATGGAATGGAGTTAACAACTCTATTGTAGTGATTCAATTAGTTAATAATTTCCCGATATACTTCAATGTGGTTCCATTTTAATTATTACACCAAGTAGTTTTTATTTAATCTATATTGACTCCATTAGTTTATTTAATCACCATACCAAAAAAAAAAATCTGACAAGAGCTAAACCCTGGTAAATTATGTAATTTATTAATTGGCTAATAGTTATGATCAAGATTGTGGAATGGTAGCGACTCCAGTATGAACATCCATTATTTGATTAAACTTGATTGATTATTGAGATTTATGAAACTGGATTGTATGGGAGAATTTTATGTCTATTTAAGTTAATCTTATCACTTAGCCAAACACTTAATTTTAATTTTATTTCGTATGTGGGTTTTACCTATATTTTTGAATATTTCAAGATTTATGAACTCATAATATTTCAACAAAAATAAAGAGGGCTTAAAATCCCCTTTTATTTACCTACTTTATTTTATATATAATTAACTAATAGGTACAGGACTTCACACAATTCCGCTAAGGAAGCTATCACTTGAAATTTTGATCCCTGAATTGATTTAGGGGTCATGGGCTTCAGAGACAAAACTTTAACATTGAATTATATCTCGGCAGCTCGGCTTTTATCTAAATTGCTTTAAAATAGAGCCATCGTAACTCTGTATTATACAATATTGAACGCTTTTACTAAGAAATCCTGTCTGTGATTATTAATTTCTATAAAGTTATCTAAAAAGGCGATAGTGGAATTGGGCCACTATATAGTGAATTTAAGATTATTTTTATCAAAGCGCTAAGTCCGCCTTTATCTCCGATGTTGTTTATCTTTCAGATAAATGTCTGTAAATGTGCTCTATTTGATTATGTAATCTTTGATTATATTTAACATTTACCCCAGCCGTGTTAATGTAAAACATAGTTGTTTATTACTGGTCCTATTATTTGATAAGGTAGAATAATGCACAATCTTCTCCAACTAGTGTTTCATAGTAGCATCAACTTTGCATATGCAACACAAAAAGATCGTCACAGTAACATGAAACACCGTTATGCAAGGCACATAACCGTTAACATGCTCAGCTGATTGATTTTTAAACAATTATGCATTCAATGATTTTTTCCATTCCGGCCGACATATTTCCCATTAGTTCAATGGTTAAAGCTCTCGCCAAGGTAGCGGGTTCGATTACCAAAAGGTGCAGTTTTGTTTATTTCATTTGGCCTAGTGGTTAACTCTCTCCCCGAGGTCCCAGGTTCGAATCCCAGCTTTTATTTTAGATTTGACCCTACCAAAATTTTAACCAAACTGTTTTAAAAACAGTTAATTTGGCCCAATGGTTAAAGCTGTTGCTTGCGTCTCCGGTTCGATCCCTGCAAAATTCAGGGTACCAAAGTTCAAAAATTTTACCATCTTTGTGGCCAAGTGGTTAACTCACCCGCCAAGGTCTCCGGTTCGATTCCGGACAAGTTTGAAAGTGTTTTTTTGGATTTTGGAAGTTATGAACATAATTGGGAGGTCTAAACGTTCACAATCATATATACGTGAACCCTAGTTAGTATTAAAAATATAGTTGGAGAGAATTAATTAGATTTAATGACAAGCAATATTGAAATATTTTTCTTTAATATGTGCCTGCTTAATATGCACAAATACCTTTATGAATTATTAGATTAATATAGATCATCCTCTACTAATTAGCAGCAAGTTCTATTAGGTATTGTTTAATCAAAACCTTGTAGAAATCAAGCATCTAGCAATAGAAACTTAGTAAAGATTTTCTATACAAAAATTCCAAACACCTAGAGAAAGAATTAAATTTTAAGTAGTTTAGCATCTTCATTAACTTGGTTTCTTATATTCTTCCATATGGGTTATCAAATGCCAAACATAATGAGGTTTGAATAAGATTACTGGTGAATGTTGCTCAGCTTCAAGTTCTTAAGGACCCTGACTAAATGTGACTATTAGTTATTCAATTTCCATAATTTCTTCCAAGATTATAGTACTTCCATGGCTATAAATAGCAAGGTGCCTAGTTATCCACACTATAAACCATAATTGCAACTAAATTCAGTTAGTAAATTTTCTGTTCAGTGAATAAATACTCTTGGAATCAAACTGTTTTTTTTTTTGTTCTTTCAGCCAAAAAGGAAGAAAAAAAAATTTTTTTTTCTTAATAGCTTAATAAACCTTCTTCTGACTGATTTTTATAACAAAATGGCCACCAACAGTTCCAGTGTGCTTTACATTGGTGCAATTCCATACCACTGGGATGTTGATGTGATTAAATCTGTTGTTTGTGGGTCAGGCCCTGTTGTGGACGTGCGTTGCATGATGGATAACGCGTCAAAGAATAAGGGCTTTTGTTTTGTGGAATATACCACTCCTGAAGTAGCCCAAATTGCCTTGAAAATATTGGGGAAGATCAAAATAGAAGGGAGAAAGAAACTCCGGATTGAACTGTCAAAGGAAGGACTGAGAAATGCTACAGGTCAATTGAAACCAACGATACCATTAAATAGAATGTTTTTGCCTTCTAATGTCATTTTACCACAAGAGATGTTATCGAATACAACACAAAGTCACATGCAAAACTTATCTGGCTCTAGTATTGAAATTTTAAAAGCCATAGAGCAAAATCCACAGATTCAACAAATGGTTGGTCAAATGTTAGCAAATGGAATGGACTTAACCCAAATATCTTCTGTGGTATCGCAATTTGGTTCTCAGCAGCAATTACCACAGCAACATATGAATTCTATCAGATCACCACAATCAGGTCATATTGCTCAAAGAGGATCTCTGAATCAACATTTGTACCAAAATCAGCATCAACAATCTCAACATACTAATGGAATCCCTCAACAGTTCCTTTCTGCTTCACAGTACTTACCATTACCAACTGCTGCACAACGTCAACAATTAGCAAGGGATAAAGTTAGTGAAACCCTTTCAGCTATCCCTCCCGGTGTTTTAATTGAGCTTTTGGCTAAACTTAAAATGATGTTGTCACAACAAACACCAAATTACATGGAGGCTGCCAAGATTTTAACTGAAAATCCTCAACTAGCTATTGCTGCTGCACAAAGTTTACTTCTGATGGGTGTCATTGATTTAGAAGTTATTAACCAAGCAATGAATCAACAGCAGCAGCAGCAGCAACAACAACAACAACAACAACAACAACCATCTACAATAAATTCGACTATTACTAATGCTAATGTTAACGTCAACAACAACAACAACAACAACAACAACAACAACAACAATAATAATAATAATAATAATAATACAAATATTGTTAGCAACAATGGCATTCCTGCTTCTTCTGGAGAATTCCCACCACATACAATGGCCAAATTGGCACAAATGTCCCCCCAAGAAGCAAGTCTCATTGTTCAAATTTTGAAACTGGCCCCTAGCCAGATCGCTGCATTGCCTCCTAATGAAAGGGATCTTGCAATGTCCCTACGCTCCCAGTATTTATAGACAACTTACTATCACTACATAAGCGCTTTTTGTATACACTTGTTTAATATTGTAAAAAAAATTATCATCATTGTGTTAGGTATCAAATCTTCTTCTTGGCCCCCTTCAACCAATGTCTAGCATAGGAGAAATCATTCAGCAAGCCTTGGGTGCTGTCTTTGGACAAATTAATCACCCCCATACAACAACCACTACATTTAATGAAAATGATATTGATAATATTTTGAAACCCGTAGTTTGCGAGAATACGGAGTGTTCAATTTGCCTGGATTCATTCAATAGAAACAACGAGGATAACTTGGTGTTCTTCCCAAGAGATGAAACAGCAACATCGGAACTCACTGTGGGAGAGGATCACACGCCAGTCGAATTACCCTGTGGTCATATTTTTGGTTCCTCGTGTTTGAAGGAATGGCTTCATAAATCACCACAATGCCCTCTGTGTCGAAGGAAATTTGATGCTAACAAGGTGATGTTTGATCACAAATTAGATATGACATTAGTACCACAAAGTTGGGTTAGCAAACCTACAGAAGATGCTGATTTCTTTATGCCAATAAAATCTATGGGAGTTTCTTTTGGAAATCCGAGGTTATCAAATGAATCTTAAATGCAGTACACATTAATATATATAAAAAGCGTTATAAGTAACTAGAACCACTTGGATAAATCGGATTCGGATCTTTCATACCATTTAACACTGGTAGAAATACTGTCTAAACCTTGAAGAAGACCCTTTTCATACCCCTTAGTATCCTTGGACGCAAAGAAGGTGTTGATGTCTTGGTAAAGTTGTCTGGAAACTAATCTAGGTAAAACCCCCTTAATAACTCTATCTAATGTCCACATCGACACATTTTTATGCAAATGGTTATCAAAATTTGATTTAAAGTAATCCCAAAACTGAAGTTTTGCAAAAGGATTAGAAGCTAATGACAATGTCAAGAATTGGAAATCCATTTCTGGAACTGAACCATTAGTCAAAAGTTCAAAGATCTTGTCAAAATATTGAGAATCAGAAATACACCCCAATGCACTTAAAGCTGTTTCTCTACCATCAATAGAAGTTGGGTTAATAGCTTCCTCAAAAACTTCATTAAATAATTCCTCTGTTGGTTTATTAGCTAATAACACCTTGTAAACAACATTTTTGAAGATTGGCTCAATATTACCAGCTTGGTATATTCTCTTAGCCTCACTAATAGCGGAAGGTAAACCAGAAACACCAGCCTGAGTAAATAAAAGAGATCTCAACTTTTGTTCACCAAATGTCAATTCCCTTTCAGTCTTAATTAATTCTTCAAACTTATGTGCATAAAGAGCCTTTGCAAATTTATTCAATTCTTCAGAAATTTCCTTGTTAGAAAAGAATGCTATTTGCAATTTGTTCAGTCTTTGAACAATTTGGTTCCAAACAGATTCATCATTTTCATTTTTCAATTCTTGCAACAGTTCCAAAAATTGACTAGTTTTGACTAGACCTGCTTGAGCGGCAGCTGCTGTGTCAGCAATTAATCCAATTTTATCCTTAGCAGAAAGTTTTTCTAAATTAGCAACAATATGAGAAAATAATTCATCATCATAAATCACTCTGTAAAAACCGGTAGTGTCATGATTTAATTTCAAGAAATCCTTAGAAGAAATGATCTTATCCTTTGTGGTCATATTTTCCACATTTGGAATCCACCAAACAGTTTCATCATTGACCTTATCACCATTAGAAATGAATCTTGACTGTGTGACCTTGATTTCATCAGAAGTGATTTTTTCTGCCTTCAAATATGGGAATCCAACAGATCTAATCCATGGTGCCACAAGTTTTGTAACATCAACACCTGAAACTTCACTAATTGCATCCCAAAGATCATCGGATTTGGCATTAGCAAATGCGTACTTCTTAAGGTAATTAGACACACCCTTGAGGAATAATTCAACACCAATAGATTCAGCAACCATTCTAACAACGGAACCACCCTTCAAATAAGATATATGATCAAAAATTTCATCAATCTCATTAGCATAGTAAACTTGAACTTCAACAGGATGAGAATTCTCTAAGGAATCTAAATCAAGAGCAGTTTGAACTGAAGTAGAAACAAACTCTGTAAAAACATCCCATTCCTTATGGATATGATCAACACATAACCAACCAACATATGTTGCAAAGGATTCGTTCAACCATAAATCAGACCACCAATCCATTGTACAATAATTACCAAACCAAGAGTGGGCAATTTCATGAGAAACAACATAAGTGACCTTTTGCTTATAAAGATTATTTGACTTGACTGGATCAAATAATAAAGCAGTAGCTCTAAAAGTGACAAGCCCCCAGTTTTCCATAGCATTAGCACCAAATTGTGGCACTGCTAAAAGATCTAATTTAGGTAATGGATAATCGATATCAAATACCACAGAAAGGTAATCAACGGCCTTTTGTGCAACTTCTAAAGCATATTCCCCAGATTGAGATTGACCTGGAATAGTGTAAACTCTAATAGGTAATTTAGCGCCTCTATATTCCTTAATACTGGACCCCTCAACGTACTCAAATTTACCAATAGCCCAAGCCACCAAGTAAGTAGACATCTTTGGACTTTGATCAAACTCAAAAGTTGTTAAATCACCCTTTGTTTCCTTTAATTTCAATGGCATATTAGATAACACTTGTAATTTAGAGTCAGTTGTTATCTTGATATCAAATTGGGCCTTAGCATTTGGTTCATCATAACATGGGAAAGCAGATCTAGCATCTGTAGATTCAAATTGAGTTGCTAAAATGTATTCCACTTCACCTTTATCATTTGTATAATTAGATGAATAGAACCCCGCCATATCAGTTCTAATAACACCTTCATAATTGACATCTAAAGATATAGATTGACCCTTGATAACTTCACTTGCCAATTCAAAGGAAACACTCTCCTTTTCATCATTTTTAACAATATTAACCACTTCAATGGAGTCTTGACCAGAAGTAACAGATGCCTTGTGGAAATTCAAGAACTTCTGATTAAGAGTAATCACATTTGTGGAATCTTTAACGTCAAAATTGACTTTTATGTTGGCATCAAAGGTGTTTAAAATGTGACTAATATTCCAACAATGAATAGAATAATTTAATGGCTTCAAAGCTCTAGGTAACTCCTCATGTAAACTTGTCATCCCTCTTTTGAAAACTCTACTCAAAAGAGACATGTTATAAGGCCAAGAAAAAATAAGGCATCGTTTATTTTTTTTTTGTTTACCGGTCCGTTATCCTTCCCCTAAGGGGCCCCATGTCCGGACGGCATCGATTAAATTATAAAACCTTTTTTTTTTTTATATATAAATGGAAAGCAAAGCACTTATTCAACAGTAACAGACTTAGCCAAATTACGTGGTCTGTCTGGATCACCGCCTGCAGCAACAGCAAGATAATATGACATCAATTGTAGGGGAACAATATTCAGAAGACCCTGTAAGCAATCAACAGTTTTTGGGACTTCTAAAGTTGCAGCGAACTTACTTCTATCAAGAATATTATCACCCTCTGTGACAATAACAATTGGCTTACCATCTCTAGCTGTGATTTGTTGAATTGCAGAATTGACCTTTGGTGAAAATGAGTCTTGAGTAGCAAATGCAATAACAGGCATTGCTTCTTCGATAAGAGCCAATGTTCCGTGTTTCAATTCACCTGCTTGAACACCCTCAGCATGAATATAAGAAATTTCCTTAATTTTTAAAGCACCTTCTAATGCAGATGCATATTGATATCCACGACCAACAACTAACATAGATTGTTTATTGTGTAAGTGCTTAATTGAAATTTCCTTAATTTCATTTGCTTTCCTCAAAATCTTTTCAATTAAACTTGGGATTTCTTCTAACCCATTAATAATTTCTAATTGACGTTCTCTGTTATCAATAATATTATTGGAAATTTGTAATGCCAACATAGCTAAAGCAATAAATTGAGATGTATATGCCTTTGTAGAGGCAACACCAATTTCTGGACCGGCATTAATATGAACACCACAATCTGTATCACGTGAAATTGAAGACCCCACAGAATTAACAACACCAACAGTTAAGGCACCAGCCGCTCTACAATATTTCAAAGCTTGCATAGAATCTGCAGTTTCACCAGATTGGGATACAAAAATACATGTATCATCTCTAAAAATAGGAGGTGCACGATCAAGGAAATCAGATGCAATGTCAACAGAAACTGGGACACCTGTTAATTCTTCAAAGAGTGATCTAACAGCTAAACAAGAATGATATGATGTACCACAAGCAATCATTTGGAACCTTCTTGAACGTCTGATACTTGCAAGATATTCCCTAATACCTCCAAGAACAATACCCTTTTCCTTAAAATCAAGTCTACCTCTCATTGTGTTAAAAGTTGAATCTGGTTGTTCGCAAATTTCCTTTAACATGAAATGTGGATAACCACCCTTCATAATTTGTGTTAATTCCATATCTAAATGTTTGACAGGTCTAGTTGTTGATAAATTACCAGCCTTCTTTGCTCTATGAATATGTAATTGACCCTCATAAATATGAGCAATATCATCATCTTCTAAAAATAAAACTTTTTTTGTATATTCAACAACAGAAGATGCATCTGATGAAACAAAGAATTCAATTGGCATACCATTTTCTGGTAAAATAGCTCTAGATTCAGATTTTCTTAATGAAAGTTGATTCTTATTAGTAGAAGTAATATAAGCATTACCATTTTCTGGATCATCAATAAATTCAACATCAACAAAATCCACTTTAAGCTTTTGATTAGATTTCACACCAATCAAAAGAGGAGACCCCTTTCTTGTAGCGACAATTTCATTTGGATAATGAACAGATTTAACCATCAAACCATATGAACCCTCTAAGTTACTTAAAACATCCTTTGTTAATTGATAAAATTCATGATCTGGGTTCTTTTTATAACAATAAAGGAATAAAGCAGCAATAACTTCAGTATCAGTATGAGTTTTAAATGCAAATCCATTCTTTGTTAAAAATTCTTTTAATTCTCTATAGTTAGTAATAATACCATTGTGAACAACAATGAATTGATTTTGAGGATCTGATGAATGAGGGTGACAATTAGCTTGAGTGACACCACCATGAGTTGCCCATCTAGTGTGAGCAATACCCACATGAACCAAGAATTCTTCGGATGTATCAGGATTGTGAGAAGCAATCTCCTCTGTTAAATTGGCCACAGCACCAACTTGCTTATAAGTGACGATTTCTCTAATATTTGAATCGTCACACCAATCATTTTCACCATCAATACCAATCCCGGCGGAATCGTAACCTCTATATTCCAATTTCTTTAAACCTCCAACAAGTGTATTAATGATTTCACCACGCGTTTTACACACGTTGTAATTAGCGTAACCAAAGATACCACTGATATTTATGTTAGTATAATCAATTAAAAGAGGATGATAAGCGTTTGTACAACTGCCACATACCACATAATCAAGTAATTGGTCTCAATTTAAAAGCCAGCAATCAGAAAAACTTGTTGATTTCCTTAAAAAGAAGAGAGAGAAAAAAAAAAATGGAGCTTTCCGTTTAAAAATAAACATGCTCAAAAGGGAAAATAGGGAGTGCTCATGTGCTCAGATGCTTCATTTAGTAAATTACATACACAGTTTATAACAAAACAAACTTATTTTTGCTTACGTTTTTTATACCCACCTTCAAAGCCCGCACGCTTAGTAACATTCTTTGATCCACGACCACGCTTGTAACTAGGAAGATGCTTAATTTGATTCTTCTTTCCACGACCCTTATTCTCCTTCCTAATTCTTAAATTTTCATCTCTTCTTTCAGCTCTCATTTTAATACCATCAGCAACAGTTTGCTTACGTTCTCTCCATTCTCTTTCACTCTTTCTCTTTTGTGCTTCCTTCCTTTTCAATGCCTTTTTCAACAATTTTTCATCATCTTTCAATTTTTGTCCTTGAACACCAGCAAGTGCTCTTTGCCATTTACTCTTTTCTTCTAATTCTTGTTTAGTTTCCTTATCAAGACTTTGTAATTTAGCACGTTCAATTTCAATCTTTTTCAAATGGGCTTTAATATCATTATTTGCTGGACCCTTCTTTTTACCAATCTTTCTAGTAGATTTCAAATCACTTGAAACTCTTTCACCATCATTAAATTCAATGTTACTAAAGATAACCTTAGAGGCACTGATTTCTTCTTCTTCTCCTTCTTCTCCTTCTGAATCACTTTCATCACTGGATTCTTCTTTTTCTTGTTCCTGTTCTTGTAATTTCTTTCTTTGTTCCTTACGAAGTGTCTCCTTTCTTCGTCTTTCTTCTAAAATTTGTTGTCTAGATGTGGCAGCACCTGGAGTTTTAGAACCTGGAGCCTTTCTCTTTTCTCTGAGTCGTTGGATCTTTTCTTGAAGTTTAGCCTTAAGTTCCTTTTGTTTCTTTTCTCTAGCTTCCTTTTCTTCTTTACTAAGTTCCCTCTTTGAAGTTGTTGTCATTGACTTCTGAACCTTCTTACGTTCTTCTTGAACATTAACAGCTTCCTTTTCACTACCTTCGTTAATTTCATCACCATTATCATCAAAAATTAATGTGTTTAATTGAAATAATTGTTCTTCATTTCCATCTTCATCATTATTATTATCATTATTAGCTTCATTTTGCTTTTCTAATTCAATTTTTTGTTGTCTTTGTTTCCATTTTTCACCAGGAAGAACAACTGGTTCTGCATGCTTTTCAGTCTCCTCCATTATTTCTTTAACACTCACATTCTTACTATCATTTGGATTCAATTTAGATTTCTTATTCATCTTACGTTCTTCCTTAGATTTTTTATTTTGTTTTTCAATCCACTGATTATTGGATTCTTCATCATAATAATATTTAGCAGGAATCAAACTCAAAAGACCATCGAAGGTATTTGAATGTTGTTGAAGTCTCTCCTCCAAGGAATTGGCCATATTTCAATTGCTTTATAAAACTTTTAAAGGGAAAAAAAAAAAAAAAAAAAAAAAAATTTTTTTAAAGGTGAAAAATATTTCAACTTGATTTCAGGCTGTGCAATTAATTGTTCTTATTAGTATCTTCACTGGGGATGTCTTCAATTACCTTATCATTATCTCAATGTTCTAATCACTTATCAACACATTTCAATAATATTCATAATAGCAATCTATATGAAAAGGATTTTCCAAAAACAGCTCTAAATCATCTTTCTATTAAGAAACAACCAAATTCTAATTTAGTTAATTATTATCCAAGATCAATTCTGTTGGATTATTGCAATGGAAGTGGAGCTTTAAACCCCCACACATTTTTTGATCAACCATTTGAATCTAGAGATTTGAAAATGATCCCAATCCCAACTTCAAACCCCCTTCAAAAATCCAATAATTATCAAAATCAATTGAATAATAATGAAGATATCAAGAATTTGAAATTAGATAGAAGTTTATTTTGGTCAGATTATTCTAATGTGATTTACCCCCCAAAAAACATCTTAACTTTGAGTTCTTATATGTATGATTCAAAATCTGGTAGGGGGGTTCATAAAGATTTTAAGGATCAATTATTTCAGGGTGTAGAACTTGGTTTAGATCAATTCAATTTATTAAGAGATGATATTGAAGATTCTATTAGACTTCAATTAGAAGATTTGGATTCGTTGGATAAATTCAACATTATTGTTGATTTGGACACAGCTTGGTCCGGAATTTCAATTGGTGTATTGGATGATTTAATAGATTATCAATTAAATGGACATTCTAATGCAATCACCTATTGGGGGTTGATGAAGGATCAAATTGAAGGTACAAAGGAAAAATATAATAGAATTAAAGCTCTATTAGAAATCCAAGAATTGATTGGTTGTTTTATTGGGTTCGGATTGAATAATAATTTATGGGAATGTACTGGACAAATGAGTTTACCATATTATGAATTGAATCAACATTCTATAGATGACATTCAAACATTAACACAAAACGGTGAATACAAATACGTTAATAAAGTCACAATTAATGATTTGAATCTATCACCTGCATTCTTTGATAATACAATTAATAATGGGAGAGTTTTCAGTGAATTAGAATATCAATCTACAGCTAATACAAATTTACCAACCATTCCAGAAAGTGTTAAGGAGTTGAATGGCTCAAAAATAAGATTTGAAGTTAATGATTCATTAAGATCACAGTGGAAATCAATGTCTGACTTTGTTAGAAAGACCCTCAGAGGCGATTCCCGTGACCAATATGTTCATCAATTAAGTTCATTAAAGGAAAAATATACATTTGGGTTTGAATATTATACAAGTGATGAAGATGATGATTAAAGTTGTTGTTGAATAGTATGTGCATCACCAATTTGTGCATCTAACATACCTCTTAAGATCTCCTCATCATTAGTTTCCTTGGCAATAATCATGGCATCTCTCCATAACCCACATACTAAAAATGCCTTTATTTTGTCCCTCGGTGGAGATGTGAATTGTGGGATATACATTGAAGCTTGTCTTTTAAATCCTAAATGAACCAATTTATAATAATATTCCTCTGGTTTCATATGGGCACCAATATTTGATTTGGAAAATTCAAATAGATTAACTAAATCTAAATCACTTGTATCAATATGAATAGAATTTAAATAAGCTTGACAAAATTCAATTGGGGGGATTTTCAATGCCTTGTGAATCTTAATAGATAATTCGAAATTCAATGGTATTAACCTTTCAAGTGTTTTCATAACGGGTTCGCCAATAACTATATCGGGGTATTCTTGTCTATATTGAACTTGTATATCAATTAAATTCAAAATTGATATTAATGAACTTAAAATACATTTCATATTGTCCTGTGGTGATTTCTTTGCAATTGAAATCATCTTTTGAATTATTTGTTTATCTAATGTATTTGAATTAGAATTTAATTCATCAATAACTGATTTCATATAATCTTCATTTTGATAATGGAAATCATTTAATTCCTTCTTATTATAAAGTGTACTTAAATAAACTTCCCAAATTTCTTGACCAAATTTAGATTGATTTAATATTTTGAAAAATTCAATTAATGATAATTGTTGTTTCAATTCTAAAAGAACATAAATAACACAATCAGTATTGAAATTTTCACTAGATTGAGTCAATGCTAATTGAATTTCATTCATTTCTAATAATAATTCAACCTTGGCCCATGAATCACCCTCATTAACAAGTAATTTCTTTGCTAAAAATGTTCGTCCTTCAATATGAGCAAATTTGGCAATATCAATCCAGGGTACAGTATATGGTTTCAATTTAATTGAAATTTCATCTAATAATTGAACATCATTCAAATTATTATTAAATAGAATTTTAGAATTGGCCCAATGAGTTAAAATTTTGAAATTTGGATGATTTAATTCCTCTGTTATCTTTAGAGCCAATGAATGTAAATTTCTTAATAAAATTAAATCAATTACTCCATCAACACCTAATGATTGAAATTGATGATAAGTCAAAAAGAGCCCCACTTCAAGACTTCTAAGAGAATTCAATACATGTAAAATAGAACAGGTTTCAACAAATTCCTTGGGGTTGTATAATTCTAAATGATATTTACCTACTGCGGCTGCTCTTAATAATTTACGTTGCCAATATGGGTCAAATTCTTCTGTAGCAGCTCTAATACATGTATCTACGGCCAATGTCATTGAATCATCAATCAATTTCAAATTAGAATTGGCTTGTGGATTTCGTTGATCTAATAAATCTAAAGCGTCTAATAATATAGCACTAGGTGTTGTTGATCCAATTTTAAAAACTTCTTCCAAATTGGAGGGGACCTTAGAAACAAACTGAAGTGAAGTGGAGGTTATTATATAAAGTCCCTCATCATCAGAGTGTATCTTAGGATTGGTATTGGTGTAAATTGATATACTGTTATTTGGTGTTGGACCATAAAGTTTTAATAAATCGGAATAAGCTAAAGCAATAGCATCATTACCACACCATTTCATATCTATTTGTTCTGGATTTATTTCATGTGTTGTCAAAATTGATTGTAAATGACCATCCAAAATCATTAATTTATCAAAGGTGGAAATGGCAATAAATTTGAGATTAGGGGTTATATCAATTAATTTAATCTCTTTATCTGATTTGAAATAAGGGGTCAATTCGTTATGGTTGTTTAATACAGTGAGTCCATTTCCTGTTTGAATAACACAAATAAATTGTGATGATAATGACGAGTATGACGATAATGAATCTTTGAAACACCAATTTAAAATCGATTCTTCTTTTAAAGCATCTAAAATATGGTAATCTGTATCTGATTTGATATATATAAAGGAATTGTTAGCCAATTGAAGCATAAATGCCCCCGTTGAAGAAAATTGCACCTTTATTACTGGAGAATCTAGTTCCACTGGTAAACAAAAGTCTTGAAATCGGCCTGTGTAATCGGTATAAAATCTCCAATGACCATTAGATTTCACCACAATTAACCTAGAACTAGTAGTAAACCCAACACCAATAATATCATTGGTGGAAACGTTCCATAAATGTTGATTTGTCAGTGTATAGAGTGAAACCAATGATTTTGATAATGAAATAGCCAGTATATCCATATGTGGACTTGGGATGAATTCTGCCCTTTCAATATCCAAATTCAAATCATCATAACAATTAGTTGTTCTATAAGCAGTATTATCCAATAAAGCCCATTGTAAAGCAGGTGCAAGAATAGTCATCTTCAACCCTTTAAACACTCACACATACACACCCCTTAATTTTTTTTATTTTTTATTACACAGTCTTATTTATTTATTAAATTTGCCTTGCTCAACAAGAACAGGATCACAAACGAAATATGGACTTAATTACATTAGTTTCTAAGGACGGACAACATGTTGTTGTCACTAGAGAAATGGCGCTTTTAAGTGGTACCTTGACGGGACTTGAGGCGTTTGGAGAAAAGAGCGGTGCAGTGACTTTGCCAAGTATTGAGCAGGGACCGTTGCTAGAAAAGGTTGGTGAATACATGGCTTACCACGTCAAGCATGCTGATGATGCTGAACCACCTAATTTTGAGGTCCCCACTGCAATGGCACTTGAACTTTTGGTGGTTGCTGATTACTTGGACCTTTGAATCATCAACGGCGATGACAATAGCGATGACAGCGCCGGTGGTAAATAGACACATTTTGCCGGCTGCGGTGACTCTTCGGTGTCGTTCCGATCATATCATGCTATCTCTATCAATCACTCCTTCACTCCTTTGGGGCGTCAGTCCAATCCAATCTAATCCAATCCGTTTCCACACTGCACTGCCTTGTTTTCCACTTTTTTTTTCAATTCGTAACGGATATGGCCGAACTTTCCGCCAATGAGCTGAATAACTTGAACAATTGGCCATTATAATGCCTTTTCATAAGTTCCAATCAATGGCGGTCTATAATCATTTGATATTATCTTATCTTTTTTAGATGGTCGGACTTACTAATAGCATATCCCGTTTCTTTTGAAAATGAATTCCCCTTTTTGGTTCATTAAGCATTATGATAAGAGATAAGATCGACATCCCCGTTTTTTTTTTTTTCTTGGATATAAAAGACATTGGAAATTCCTCAACCTTCTCTGCATCCTGTCATCTTTCAATCACTAATTACAATGAAGGAAGAGTACGATCTTAATATTGATGAGGTCTCACCAACTTCAAAAGTTCAATTTAAATCAAGTCTTACCAAACTTTGGAAAAAGTGTACTACCAAAGAAGGTATCTTTGGTGATTATGACTATGCTTACCTTTTCACTCCTACAATACCTTTCCTTACAAAGAAGAGGAAAACTCAACCTTTCTTTGGTTTAGATGATGATATTCCTATTTTCTTAGGTTTCCTTTTAGGTTTACAACATGCACTTTCAATGTTGGCAGGTCTTAGTAGTCCTCCGATTATTATTAGTGGACTTGTTAATTTAGATGTCGAACAAACTCAATACCTTGTTAGTGCCTCTTTAATGGTTTCAGGGTTCCTCTCAGCAATTCAAATTACTAGATTCAAAATTCCTTTCACGCCCTATTATATCGGTACAGGTCTTTTATCTGTTGTTGGTGTCTCCTTTGCAAATATCACTATTGTCTCTAAGGGGTTCCCAATGATGTATAAAACTGGATTTTGTCCAACTTCTGCTGATGGTACTGAATTACCTTGTCCTGACGGTTATGGTGCAGTCATTGCTACGTCTTGTGTTTGTGGGTTATTAGAAGTGGCATTGTCATTCTTACCTCCAAAGGTTCTTCAAAAGATTTTCCCTCCACTTGTTACTGGTCCTGTTGTTCTTTTAATTGGTATCTCCCTTGTTCAATCAGGTTTCGAAGATTTCGTTGGTGGTTCTGGTTGTGTTGATGCAGCATGTGCTAAAGGTTACGCATGGGGGTCTGCTCAATTCATTGGTCTTGGTTTCCTCGTTTATGTGGTTATCATCCTTTCTGAAAAATGGGGGTCACCAATCATGAAATCTTGTGCCGTTATTGTTGGTTTACTTGTTGGTTGTATTGTTGCAGCCGCTTGTGGTTATTTCTCTGATTCAGGTATTAAAGCCGCTCCGGCTGCTACCTTTGTCTGGGTTCACACCTTCAAATTAAAGGTTTATGGTCCAATGGTTTTACCATATTTAGCTTGTTATATCACATTAATGATGGAGGCTATCGGTGATATTACTGCCACATCTGATGTCACCAGATTAGAAATTGAGGGTCCACAATATGAATCTCGTATTCAAGGTGGTATTCTTGCTGATGGTATTAACGGTATCTTAGCTGGTCTTTGTACTTTACCACCATTATCTACTTTCGCACAAAATAATGGTGTCATTGCTATCACCAAATGTGGTTCTAGAACCGTTGGCTACTGGTGTTGTTTCTTCTTAATTATTATGGGTGTCTTTTCTAAATTTGCTGCTGCATTGGTTGCAATTCCAAGTTCTGTCTTGGGTGGTATGACTACTTTCCTTTTCACCTCTGTTGCAGTCTCTGGTTTAAAGATTATTTCAACTACTCCATTTACTAGAAGAGACAGATTTGTTTTCACTGCTTCTTTGCTGTTTGGTCTTGGTGCTACATTAGTTAGTGATTGGTTTGATTATGTTTTCACTTATTCTGGTTCTAATCATGCTCTTGAAGGGTTCTTTAACGCTATTACATTAATTATGGAAACAGGATTTGCCGTTACTGGGTTCCTTGGTGTTATTTTGAACCTTTTCATTCCTCAAGAAGTTGATGAAGAAGATGATATTGAAGAAGTCGAAGAAGAAATGAGATCATTCCATGAATTACATCCACACCCAATTAGGGAAACACTATCAAATTTGACATCAATTGTCTCTAGAAGATCTAAGGTGGAAAAGAGTGAAGGTCATGAAATCATCATGGGTCAAGAACCAACACATTCCGGTGATGAATCATCAAAGGAAAAGGAGAAATAAAGCTTTTTTGTCAACTAATCGTTTTTGTATTTATAAAATTCTTTTAATATTCCAAAGAACATTTTATTTTATTATACCATTCTATTTGGCTTTATCTATTGCCCTTTTTGTCATATTTCGCATCTCATCTCATCGGAGTTATTTATTCACATTTTTCCGCCAAGTCAAAGAAAAAAAAATTTTATTATTATTATAATAATAGGAGTCGGAGTCAAAAGGGAAAGTGAAATGATTTTTAAAATGTTCTAAGAGAGTTCCACTTCCTTTCTTTAACTCTTTATTTGATTTATTCCTTGTTCGATTCAATTCAATGACTTCTTTTGTTAAGGAAACAAATAGATCCTTTAAAAAATTGTACAAGAAGTGTACTACTAAAGAAGGCCTTTTAGGTGATTATGATTATGCTTATCTATTTACTCCAACATTACCATATTTAAAAAAAAGGAGAACACAACCGTTTTTTGGTTTAAATGATGATATCCCAATTATTTTAGGTATGTTATTAGGTTTACAACATGCTCTTTCTATGATTGCTGGTCTTTGTACTCCACCAATTTTATTTGCTGCTGCTGCAAATTTAGGGGTTGAACAAACTCAATACCTTGTTAGTGCTTCTTTAATTGTTTCTGGATTTTTATCCATTATTCAAATCACTAGAATTAGAATCCCATTCACTCCTTTCTTTTTGGGTACTGGATTACTTTCGGTTGTTGGTACATCATTCGACACTCTTACCATTGTTACCAAGGGATTCCCTTTGATGTATAAGACTGGGTTTTGTCCAACTGCTGCTGATGGTACTAAATTACCTTGCCCTGACGGTTATGGTGCCTTAATTGCAACTTCTTGTGTTTGTGGGTTATTAGAAGTGGCATTATCATTCTTACCTCCAAAGTTCCTTCAAAAGATTTTCCCTCCTATTGTTACTGGTCCTGTTGTTCTTTTAATTGGTATCTCTCTTGTTGAATCTGCCTTTGAAGATTTAGTTGGTGGTTCTGGTTGTATAGAAGCCACTTGTGCTAAAGGTTATGCATGGGGGTCTGCTCAATTCATTGGTCTTGGATTCCTTGTTTATGTTGCAATTATCATCTGTGAAAAATGGGGGGCTCCAATCATGAAATCTTGTGCCGTTATTGTTGGTTTACTTGTTGGTTGTATTGTTGCAGCCGCTTGTGGTTATTTCTCTGATTCAGGTATTAAAGCCGCTCCGGTTGCTACCTTTATTTGGGTTCACACCTTCAAATTAAAGGTTTATGGTCCAATGGTTTTACCGTTTTTGGCTTGTTATGCAACTCTTGTTATGGAATCTATTGGTGATATCACTGCTACTTGTGATGTTACCAGATTAGAAGTTGAGGGTCCACAATATGAATCTCGTATTCAAGGTGGTGTCCTTGCTGATGGGTTTAATGGTATCTTGGCTGGTCTTTGTACTTTACCACCAATGTCTGTGTTTGCACAAAACAACGGTGTTATTGCTATCACCAAATGTGGTTCTAGAACCGTTGGTTATTGGTGCTGTTTTTATATCATTATCATGGGTATTTTCTCCAAGTTTGCTGCTGCATTAGTTGCAATTCCAAAGGCTGTTTTAGGTGGTATGACTACTTTCCTTTTCACCTCTGTTGCAGTTTCTGGTTTAAAGATTATTTCAACTACTCCATTTACTAGAAGAGATAGATTTGTTTTCACTTGCTCACTGATGTTTGGTCTTGGTGCTACATTAGTTGGTAATTGGTTTGATTATGTCTTCACTTACTCGGGTTCCAACAAGGCTCTCCAAGGATTCTTTAATGCTATTGAATTGGTTATGGAAACCGGGTTTGCTGTTACTGGGTTCCTTGGTGTTATTTTGAACCTTTTCATTCCTCAAGAAGTTGATGAAGAGGATGATATTGAAGAAGTCGAAGAAGAAATGAGATCCCTTCACGAGGTTGGATCCAGCGCCAAAATTTTAGAAGAAGAAGTGTTTACCTTAGAAAATCCTTCAATTGACTTCAAAAGTAAATAGATGAAGTCATGCTTTTTTTAATAGACTATTTTAGATTAATTATTTTGATAGATGATGCATTTCTTTGTTTTTATAGAGTATAATATATACATAATTAATTGTTTTGCTTTAACCATTCTTCATACTCCCTTTTCTTTTGACCTCTACTAATGTTAAATTTATGTTTTCTGCCTTTTAAATGTATTTCCCATTGATCGCCAACAAACACCATTGGCTTACCCTGTTTATCAGTGCAAATTTCACATTCATGATGTTCCCATTTCAATTTCTTTTTGGTTAAATTAACCAAATTCTCATCTTGTAAACTCTGAGGTATTTGGTCTATTGTAATCGTATCATCATTAATAAACTGGTTGGTTATTTGAAATCCTCTTAATTCAACTTCACTTTCAAAGTTTTCAAGATTGGTAGCATCCAAAATCATAACCTTTGATTCATTCTGTAATTCAGGTATTAATTGATTCTTGATCCATTTAATTTGACGCCTTGCGTATTGTCTAGTCCTTAGTTTCATCTCATCAAGACATTGAACAAATTCTTTTTTATTTTTCAAATCGTCAAATGGTTCTGTTATTGGACCATTGGCTTCTAAGTAGGGTAGAAATTCTTTGAACCCAATAACTTGCCAAACACCACTAGTTAAATCACCGCCTTGAGCTTTCATATTTTGATATTCCTCAAATAATTGATTTAACTCCTGAATAGCACCATTTAAAAACATTTTATCAACTCTATCATCCAATCTCTTATCTAACACATCCAATTTAGAGTATACCCAAAGAAACAAAACGTTGTATTTTAAAAGACCTTTGTCATCAATTTCCTTCCTCTGACGTGAATAAACCTCACTCGTTTTCTCCTTTGATAAATAAATTAATTCAAGAGCTCTTTTAACTCTTCTAATATCTTTGGGATGAAATTTCACTGACACTTCAGGGTCCAGAATATTCAATTTATCCCAAACAAATTGATAATCTTCACTTTCTAACACTTCTTTTTGTTCCTTAGTTAATGATCCCTGTCCATTTGTAGAGATTGTCTTATTATTAAATAAAACTGATTGTAAATAATAATGCGTACCACCAACAATAATTGGTAAATTGATTGAATTAATGGCGTTTTGACAATCTTCTTGAAATTTATGTATATGATATGGTTGAGACCATAGAATGTGATCCATTACATGATGAGGAATCCCCATACGCTCATTTAAGGGATGTTTGTTTGTAATTTGTGGGATAGATTTGTACATTTGCATAGAATCAGCATTTATTATTTCTCCACTTAAACCCTGGGCTAAATGGATAGAAAGTTGTGATTTACCAACCCCCGTTGTCCCTATAATACAGATAATTCTTTTTGTCATTAAAAAGCCACTGTCAATCAATTTAATTAGATCTAACCCTTCAGATCTAAAGAAAAAAATTATATATAACGGTTCTTCTTTTTTTTTCGTATACACTTTGCTCAGCAAATTGAAAGGTCTTCGTACCTATTTATAAGTGGGATATAGAAGTGTTTTGCTGACTGCGTTCAAATATTTTCAATTGAATTGATTCAATAAATAGCTTAAAGTATAAAAGATTAAAAAATTAATCATAACTGGTATCTAAAAAAGGGGTTTTCTTTATCTGTCAAATCTGCAAATTCGATATTTTCAATAAATGGAGTTTCTAAAAGACCGTCAGCAGCCAAGCAATCTCTTCTTTTGTTCTCTCTCCAAAAATTATAATACAATGCAGCTAATAAGAAAAATGCAACAGCTAAACAAACAACCATGGCTGTTTCACCACCAACGTATTCAGGTGCCTGTGCTGCAACAAAAGTTTGAGGACCAATTAAATTCCCAACACAATATCCAATAAGATAAAGAGCATTCACAGTAATCTTTTTTGTGTGACCGGCAATATTCGAACTAAAACAGGACAAGCAGCAAATCATTTGCACAGCAAGAACATTACTTAAATAGTAACCAGCTAATCTAGCATGAGCTGATTGCTCAGCAAAAGCCAAAAGGCAAACTGCAATAAGAGAAATAACAACTGAAATAAGAGCAGCAAATAATCTGTGTTTTAACCACCTTGAAGAATATGCTAAGAATGTACATCCAACGAGTTCAACTGCACCACCCGGCATGTTCATTAAAAGAGATTTAGTACTTGAATAATCAAAGGTAGTGTTCAATAAAATAGACCCAAAATTAGTCAATGCACCATTAGGAATATCTGTAGCCAAGGCCAAAAAGAAAAACAACCATGTATTGATATCAAAAATGGCTTCCTTAAATTGATGAAACTTGAAATGCTTGTTACCAAACCCTTGTTGATTGGTCTTAATTCTTAAAACAGTTTGTTTCTTTTCCCGTTCAGTCAACCACCAAGCCCTTGCAGGAACATCAGGAATCCAAATACCAATAAGAAAACCAACAAATATAGTCATACAACCAATGACAATATACAAGACCTTCCAAGCCGGTAAAGAGTAAGATTCTGCATGAGTGGCCAATCCATAGGCAATGCCACTACCCAAAATTGTCCCGAGACCATTACAAGCAAACCAAATCGACGTTCTAAAAAATTGTTCCTCTTTCCTGTACCATTGACCAGTAATTATAACCATAGCAGGAGTAACGGCAGATTCAAACAAACCTAATAAAACACGTAAAGTAAGGAATCCTGCATAAGTTGAAGGCACAGAATGCAAACAAACAATCATTCCCCATAAAACAATAAATGTAGCGGTAGTCTTTGCAACGGGGAACCTTTGGAGGACAGTAGCAACTGGGAATTCAAAAATAAGATATGAAAGATAAAAAGCTGATCCAGTCCAGGAGTATTGATTACTCACCATATCAAAGTATTGACGAAGTCCCATTATCGCAGCATAACCATTAGAGACTTTATCCATAAACTGACAAGCATATAGTAAACAAATAAGAGGTAACAGAAAAAAATCAATCTTTCTTAACAATTTCTTAGCATCTTGATCAGACAGTGTAACTTCTTCTGCATCAAGGGCAAATTTCATGGCCTCATCTACATCACTTGTTATTTGTACCCCCTGACCATCAAAACTTTTGACATAAGATAAAACTTTGTGAGGAAGTTCAATATTTTCATTGGAAAAGACGGGTTTCAATTCAGTTTCGATTTCAGTCTCAGATTTGGCGTAATTAGACATTAAAGTGGCCGGTATAAAGTTATCGGTTTGTAATGCTGACCCCCATTTCATGGTCATCGAACTATTTTATACATTTTTTACTGTGGCAACTGTGGTATGTGGAACCAGTGGTTGACGGCTATATGCCTTTGATATGATGAAACCTCATGAAACCATCCAGCAGGTAAAAATAGACAGTCACCCGGGGTCAACTTAACACGCATCCCCAACCCCACTAGTTCAGAAGCCAATGGGAACTTGCTTTGTAAATAATGTTTCAATTGGGATTTAAGCTTGGCATCAATATTTGTTTCAGGGTCCTCTAAATGAAGCAAGACCGGGGGGATCGCCGAAAAGGATGGTGGGTCCACACTTTCATCTCCTTCAGCATTATCATCTGAACATTCTAATTGCATCCCCCTCTCGTTTAAGGGCTTCCAATTAGGAGATTTTTCATTTCTAATGTAATCAATTATTCCTGAAGAGTAAATTGTACGAATGTCACCTACAGTGTAGAAATCTGTTCCACAATCTGGTGACCAAATGGAGAACGTTTTCTCCCCCTCTACAAGAGTGTACAGGTTATCGGCATGATCATGATGAAGACCACTAGAAGTTCCGTTGGACGGTAAGCCTTTATTAACATTCACAATTTGGTTATCTTCGTTTAGATCGTATTTCAACGTAGTTGAATCGCACACACCCATCCATAAATTGACTTGCTGAGGAGAATAGCCTTGAAGAATATCAAATGGGATTGGCTTCAACAATGAAGTCTTATCTTCAAGAACCAAAAAGTCAAGTGGTGGTTGATATATTTCTTCAAGATCTATATTACTTTCCCCCTCTTCCTCTTCTTCATTTTGATCTTCATCTTGGTTTTCACCCTCTTCTTCTTGTGATTCCAACTCTTCGTTAAAATCATCTTCAAAATCATCAATAAGTTCATCCCCTTCATTATCATCACTTGGCGGCTCCTCATACTGTGTTGTCATATATAAACATTCGTCGTTGTCTACTCTCTTTTTAAACTCACCAAAGGTCATCTTTAATCTCTTTTTACCACTACCAAATCCACCCTTTTCCAGTTCTTCAACTTGTAACAAATCATCCCCATCTAGGGTATTGGCTATTTGATCCCATTTAAATGCTTCTAAATCTATAGAATTGGCATTCTTTAATAAAACAGGTTTTCTAGGATTGACGTAATTATCCCAAAACCAATCTCTATCAATTTTGACCTTTTGAGATCCATTTTTTGTAGTTAAACTTCCAGACTTAAAATCCAATATATCAATTACTTCTCTTTCGTCCCTACTGACTTTAAAGCCCCTATATTCTTCACTTTTAACTCTTTTTTGATTCATATTTGACGATTTTTCACCTGAAAAAAAAACCGTCTGATATTTTTTTTTTCTTCCTTTCTCTTTGCTCTTTCCATGCATTGCATTAATCAAGCAGTTATCAAATATTTATCACAAAAAGCTATTCATTATTTTTATTATACACACTAAAAGGAAACAAAAAGTTCCCCACCATTTATTTAATTATTCATTTACCTAAAAACGCTTTAACTTCCCCACCAATTTTATCAACCTTAAGTAAAAACGTATCATGACCATAGAAGGATTCCTCTTCCGTTAATTCAACATGCTCCACATTATCGCCGCCTGCACTCTTCAAGTGATTGTAAATTTCTCTTTGCTGCCAAGCAGGAAATAATAAATCACTCTCAACACCAATAATCAGTGTTTCAATATCCTTAATATTTTGTAAACCCTGATGTAAATCCTCACATGCCTCTTGTGGTGAAAATTCTCTACTTCTTCTCTTTTCTTGAAATCCATCAACTGAGCAAATATCACTAGGCTTATATTCTAACTCATCTAATGTGATGTTATCCCCCTCTGATATTGATTTAGCCTGTGATCTACTTTTCCTTGCTCTTATTCTATTCATTGAACCCATATCAAATAAATCCATAGCTTTACTTAAATAAATAAAGGAATTTGGATCAAATTCTAAACACCATTTTTCACCTGCGTGATCAAGATAATTTTCAATAAGGAAATCAGGACAAAAGGCAGGTCTAGAGGTTGGATCTGTTCTTTCCACCCCGAATCTTTGTTCCCATTCGGGTCCTGATCTATATGTAATTGTAGCAATTTCTCTAGCTAATTTCATACCTCTATGTGGTGGTATATAACCGTAATAAAACCCCTTATTCCAATTTGGATCTGTCATAAGAACTTGACGTTGACAATGTCTCATTGCAATTGAATATGGATGAGATTTAGCACATCCTGAAATACTTATAACCTTTTGAACTTCATTTGGAAATTCTTGTGCATATGCTAAACATTGCATACCGCCCATACTTGACCCCATTGAAGCAAACAATTTAGTAATACCAAACTGCTCTTTCAATAATCTATTTTGTGCCCTAACCATATCATGAATAGAAACAATGGGGAATGTAGTACCATATTCAGATCCTGTTAATGGATCAATTGATTGTGGACCTGTTGAGCCAAAGCAACCACCAAGAACGTTTGTACAAATAATGAAATATTTGGAGGTATCTAAATAAGAATTCGGACCAATAAATTGTTCCCACCAACCTTTCTTTGGATTTAAACTTGTTGAATGTGCATGAGATGAAGCTGAAAGACCTGTATGAAGAAGAATAGCATTACTTTTATCGGCATTTAAACTCCCCCAAGTTTCATAAGCTAATTCAAATTGAGGTAAATAATCACCATAGTCTAAATATAATGGATCTTTACTTTGATATAATTGAACAGTTTCCTTACTAGGTTTAAAATAAATTGGTTCAGGTCCATTTAAAAGCGATTTTTCTCTCTGGTCTAATTTATCAAGACATGGGAAAGACATCGGAGGTCTCGCAATTGAGCCTTTGGCAATGGCTCTGTATCTAATGATACTTGTCCCGAATAATCTCAAGCTTCTCATACCAGATAAAAAGAAACCCTATTCATTTCCCGATGCTAATTTGCCCCTTGTGATAAAATCCATGTAAATATCAAAACTTTTCATGGTGACGTTATTTTTCAAATGGATTGCGCATTGTCACGTGCCATGCTCCTAAACATTAATAATCACCTAGAAAACCTTAAGGGAAGGCATAAGGAGATGTTCAATGAGTGTTGTGGGGAGGGTAAACCCCCTAAAGGGAAAGAGTGGGTAGAAATTGACCCTGGGTTTGATTTTGACCATCTCCGTCAAAACGCGTCACTACCAAACATCAATATCAATACTCTTTTTGGGTTGAAAAGAGAGTTGGATCCCCTCACAAAGGAGGGAGAGGAGGATATGTACCAATATCATATTAAGAAACCTTTTTTGGAATCAGATACTATATTGATTTCAAGTGATCCGATTTGTTCCCCCAATTTAATACCATCTTCTCCTCAGCTTTTAATTTCAGATACACCTTTATAGTGCTAATTCCTCTCCTGTAAGCCAATCAGGACATGTCTTTGCATCAAGTAAATTCCGATGACTTAATTCTAGTAATCCTTCAAATACATCTGTTCCAATGAATTTGATTTGGATACCAGAATCTAAATTATGTACAAACTCATCAATTGGTACAACACTTTCAATAACTTCATCGTCTTCCTCACGGTCATCCCCATCTCCATCTTGACTTGGATCATCTCCTGTTTCATTGGTATCAAACAATTTAGATTGAATTCCCTTTGTACTGCCTTTAAATCTTAAAGTAGCAATGTCAGTTTCATCATTAAGAATATTTTTTGGATTAATTCTCCAATTATCCAAACCATCCCCCAAAACATCGGAATCAACCCTATTATCGGCATATGGTAACCACGGTCCCAATGAATTACTAAATCGTGAATTCCCCTTTAATATAAATACAGAATTAAGATTCCTTAATGGAGTTTTGCAATCATGATGTAATTGGATCGATCTAGTAGAAGAACTGAGAGTGGTTTCCAAGGTTTGTAAAAGCAATCTCAATGATAAATCTTCAATGTCATTAGTTTTGCCGCTACTTGGCGGAGGTATTGATGATGTATAAATGACATTAGGTGTTGATAATGGTAATAAGATGTACTGAGGTTTCAAGGATTGAACAAATTTCCTACTCTTACTATTAGATTCTTTGCCTGACCTATACCTTTGATAATGGGACTCAAATTGAGCCTTAGTTTTCGATTTGTATTTGGAATTTGCAATAGCATGATCAAATATTTGAATTCTTATCAGATACATTGGATACTTTGGATGTCGAGATATGTAAATATGACAAAGATACAAATTATTCAAATTTGATATAAGCTTATTCAGAAAACTTTGAGGATCAAAATGAATCACTTCCTCTTTACCTTTAACCTTAGTCGATGCCGTGATCCATGAATATATATTTGGTTTATCAATTAATGATTGAACATCTATTTGTGCCAATTGTAAGGCATTCAATCCCTTAGGATAAAATTCAACCATTATAAAGTCAATCAACTTCCTTTTCAAGTTGGCTTTACTACACTGATCTCTTAGTTGAACCAACTTAATCAAGTTAGATTCCATTGTTCCACTTGAAGGACAAGTTTGACGCATACTAAACCATAGACGCATAAGATTGAAAAGAGTTTCCCCAGACAACCTATTCAATTCCCTCGAAATCTGAATGGTGCTAAGGGGAGGAATATGAGAGTTCGAAAGCACACCATTTCCCATACTTGAATGGGATTCAGTTGTAGATGTAAACAAGATTCATGGCTGTGCAAAAAAAAAAAAATTTCAGATGAAAAAAAAAAAAATTATAAAAAAAAATCCTTTCTTCACTATTGATTTAGCTCTTTTCTCAATTAACCACTGGAAATGTCGGAGTCTCTTGATAGAAGAACTCTCTTTGTCAGAGCCATTCCTTTGGATGCTACTAATGAATCATTGACTGATTTTTTTTCTCAATTTGCCCCAGTTAGACACGCAGTTATTGTTTTAGATAATGAAAAGAAATCAAGAGGATTTGGTTTTGTTTCATTCACTAGTGATGAAGATACTTTATCTGCCCTCGCAAGTTCCAAAAAAACAAAGTTTTTAAATAGATTACTTAGAGTTGATATTGCCAAAAGAAGAGAAAGATCTAAGGGTAATGATAAGCCAGTTAAACCAAGTGTTTCTCCTGAAAATATTGCTTTAAAAAAGACCAGTAGAGTTATTATTAGAAATTTACCATGGTCAGTTAAGAATACTGACGAGTTGAAGGTTATCTTTGAAAAGTTTGGTCATGTTAAGGAAGTTAGAATTCCAAAAAAGAAGGACGGTAAAATGTGTGGGTTTGCCTTTGTTACTATGAGCAAGCATTCAAGTGCAGAAAGAGCAGTTAAGGGATCTCAAGGTCTTAAAATTAACGATAGAGAAGTTGCTGTGGATTTTGCTGTGGATAAGAATTTCTGGGAAAACTTGAAGCCTGAAGAGGAGCCAGAAACTGTTGTTGAAGAAAATGGTGATAGTGAAGATGATTCCCAAGAAGATAACAAGGAGGAAGATACACCTATTACAGAGGATAGCGAAGATGGGGCAGTGGATGAGGATGATGACGAGGACAACGATGGAGATGACAATTCTGATGATGATGATGATGATGATGGTGAGGTTGATGAAGAAGATGCCAAACTTCTTGAATTAGAAGATCAAGAACCCTCTAAAAAACGTAACAGACAAGAACGTTATTCTGTTTTCATTAGAAATCTTCCTTATGATGTTACACCAGAAACTCTTAAGGCTCATTTTGAAAAATTGGGTGATGTCAAGTATGCTCTTCCTGTTGTTGATAAGGAAACAGGTTTACCAAAGGGTACTGCGTTTGTTGCCTTCTACAAAAATGCTCCTTATGAGGAATGTCTTTTAAATGCTCCTGAAGTGAATCCAAATTCTCTTCTTTTACCAGATGATGTTTCACCTTTCTACGTCTTTGAGGGTCGTATTATGCAAATTGCTCCAGCTGTTGATAGAGAATCTGCTGCTAGATTGACTGAAAGAAGTGAGTTACAAAGAAAGGAAAACTTGGGTAGATTACCAAGAGAAAAGGATAAGAGAAATCTTTATCTTCTTAATGAAGGTAGAATTGGTCCAAATTCAAAATTGGCACAATTGTTATCTAAATCTGATATGGATGTGAGAGAAAGATCGTATACATTGAGATCTGAGCAATTAACCAAGAACGCAAGTTTGCATTTATCTATGACTCGTTTGGCTATTAGAAACATTCCAAGAGCTATGAACGACAAATCATTGAAACAACTTGGTAGAAAGGCGATTGTTGAATTTGCTAAAGAAGTTAAAGAAGGACTTAGACAACCTTTAAGTAAGGAAGAAATTGATAGATCTACAAAACAAAAGCACCTTCTTTGGGAAAAGTTGGGGTTGGATGCCGAAGAAGAAAAGAAGAAGGCAAAGAAATCTGGTGTTGTTTCTCAAGCTAAGGTCATTAATGAAGTGAAGGGTTCTGGTGAATATGGACGTTCACGTGGTTATGGTTTCTTAGAATTTAGAGATCATAAACATGCTCTTATGGCTTTAAGATGGTTAAATGCTCATGAAACTACAATTCCAGAAATTCTTAATGGTTTAACAGAGGAACAAAAGAAGAGAGCTCAAAATGAAAACTTGATCACTAAAAAGAGACTTGTGGTAGAATTTGCTATTGAAAATGCTAAAGTTGTTAAAAGAAGAATTGAACAAATTACAAAGGGTAGAAATTTCACTAATAACATGAAGAGAAAGAGAGAAGAAGAAGCTCAAGAAACAAAGGATGATGAATCTAAAAAAACAGAAACACCAGCTAAGAAGAAAAAGAAGGGATCTAAAAAGGGTAATAAAGCCAAGGGACCAAATGTCGGTAAAGGTGGGGATAAAAAACCCGGTGAATTATCAGAGAATGCTAAATTCATGATTGGTAAAAGGCGTAGAATGAAGAAGGGTAATTAATAATCATAAAAATTTATATTGAATAAAAGGTTTATTATGCGTAAATATACAATGAAATGAATAAAAAATAATTAATGATTTCTAGGTGGCTTTTTCATCAAGGACATTGTATTTTCGATCCATTTAGTAGCTCCTCCTTCCATAGCTATAATTTCATAAATAGATCGACCCATTACTTCTGACGGTTTATAACCAATAATAGCAGCATTTCTAGTAGAAGGTATACGAAGCATTTCCCTTTCAACATCCCATCCACACATACTAGCCAACATTTCAACATGATCAACAAGACCCTGATATCTAGAATTACCCTTATCTGAATTTTTGATAACAGCATATCTCACTTTATCACCATTCAAATTATGAGAACAACATGGGATGACCATAAATGGGTACCCCAATAATGGAAGCCAACAAGTCATCTCATCAGAATGATTACCAATAACAAAGGTATTTGGTGGGAATTCAGTAGCGCAAACTTTAGGATCATTCAACAGTTCACTAGATGTATAACATTCAACTAATTGAATTGGCTTATTAGATGAAGCTGTTTTATTATTACCCTGATGTTGAGGTTTTGTATGAATTGGCACCTTCCATTCTTGACCATTATCAATCAAATGAGGATTTTGTGCATACATTAATGGATGAGGTCGTAAAAGAGCTGAAGGGATAATCACTTGTTCCTTTAATGATTGTTTGACATTATCGGGATATGTAAGCCATGACTTTCTCTCTCTCGCATCAATACCTTCACCTTTATATCCTTCTAATAACAAAATGTAAACTAAAATACCATTACCACAGCCTAAATCTCTAAACTCAAATACATCCTTTGATGGATAAATTTTTTTCCATAACTCGATTAAGAAGGCTGCAATTGCAATATCTTCAAAGACATGTTTTCTCGGATCTGTTGATTCTGACCAATTATCCACTAAATTCTTTGCATATTTTTGTTTTAATAAAATATATGTATCTTGAAAGGCTTGCTTTTCAACAACTTGATCATGGTTAACTCTTTTCTGATAACCGGTTTTCACACCACTAGAATGTTTCTTAGCTGTATTCAATAATCTGTATGCAATTCTAATAGGTCTATCTGATGGTTCTAATTTTCTATAAACCTCCTCTTCCTGTGATTCAAATGGTAAATAATGGATAGAAAGTTTAGATGTTGATTCATTGAAAAGTATACCAATGGATTTAGTAGGAGGAAGATAAAATGGATTTTCATCTGGGTTCAGTATGTGTGGAGTGTATAAAACTAAAATAGAATTGGTAGCATCATTTTTCATTATGCTACAAGTTTGATTAATGATATAATCTTTAGATGGATTTCTTGGAATCATTCTTCTAACAACTTCAAAATGTGGTTTGAAATCTTTTGGTAATGGCACTTTCCGAATTTCGGTGTCTTCAATGTTTCTCATTAAAATAACATCATCTTCTCCCTCATTACCAATCCCTAACTCCTCATTAATTTGATCACTAGTTTCTCTTTCGGTTTCCCCTCCATTATCATCGTACTCAACTTTCTTCAAAACATCGGATCTTAGAATAACTGTAGAATTAATATTGGGATTCTCAATCAAATTAGACATTGCTTTTAAATAATGTTCGCCATTGAAATCTACATCAATTTCAAAAATACCAGTCCATTCTTCTCCAAGTGAAGATCTTGATTTCAAAATATTTGGAAGTTCATCTGGTTTCAAAGTTTCATTGGTATTCTTTTTAGGCCCTGTTCGCCATTCATCATGCTTCTTTAATTGAGATTTACCATTCATCTGCTCTTTTACCCTTACAGTGAAAAAAAATTAAAAAGTTTAAAAATTTTGGAATGAAAATGACATTGAAGAAAAAGTTGAAATTTTTTTTTCTCGGCTTCCTTACAAGATTATTTTTTTCCATGCAGACAGCAAAACGGCTCATATTGAATTTGAATTTGAATTTGAATTTGAATTTGAATTTGATTCATTCACATTCGCAATCACAAGTTCTGATCCTTTGACAGCTGTGAATAAATACTGGGGTTGTAAACAGAGGGCGTGCTAAAAGGCGCACTCTTTTCTGTTGATAATCGTTCTCTTTCATTAACAAGAGTTTCCAAACGGAAAACTAGTCCTGACACCTTCCCACCAAATGAATTATAAAAAGAACCAGCTTCCTTCACACCCTTTCTACAAACATTCCAAGTGTCATAAGCTCTTGTAAGACTGGCAATTTTGGCTTTAACAGTCCCCTTTTCTCGTTTCCGTTCCTCTACTTTCTTATCAATTAAACTTAACCCCAGTAATTGGCCAAGATGAGCTTTCAATTCTAAAATAAACTCCTCTTGTGCATCAATAAGATTAGAAATTCTAGTAGTGTATGTTTCATATTTATTTAACTCCTTATCAAATAAACAGTCTAATTCCTTCTGAGAGGCACCTTTATTTTGAATTAACAACATTGAAATATCTTCTGAATGCATTTTAAATTTAACATCATCCAAAGTGGAATTTCTTTCTCTAATTAAATTATCCAGCAATCTCTTATATTCCCAAACTGAATCAATCAACTTTTGTGCCTTTTCAACTTCATCATCTTCATTCTGCATGTCAAGATCTAATAAATTAACCTGTTGAGTGATCTGGGAAACCTCCTCTGTTTGATTCAGCCATTTTTGAACAGAATCAGTACCCCCTTTTAAAATACTAATATCTCTTTCATATCCATCCCACATTAATTTTAATTTGTCATCACTTGCACCTGCCTCTGTTAAGATATTTTGAATTTTATGAACCTCTTCTTGAAGTCTTTGAATTTCTGGAGCAGGTAATAAGCCTCTATTAGCAAGCTGTTGATCCCTTTCAAATAAAGTTCTAGCTTTATCAAGTTGAGCTAAAATTGCAGATTTTGTTGAAGAAATCTTTTGCAGTTCTAATTTAAAGTCAATACCGTCCTGAGCGCTAGATTCCATATCATGGGCCATGGCCAAAACCCTTGGATAATCATCTTCTTGTTCTCTCTCTTCTTCATCAATTGGTTTAATAAGTGCTTGAACTTCTCTAACACTAGTTGGTAAATTTAAAAATTCAAAGGTACTAATGATTTGTTCATTAGCAAATTCCACTTTTTCTGTCCATCGTCTTAAAATATCAGCTTGTTTTTCTGAATAAATCGAAAGGCCCTCATGTGCTTCCATTGGGACAATCTTTTCAAATAAATCATCTAATTCCAGTTTTTGTAATTGAGTTTCTAAAGAAATGATTTTAACACCCTCCATTGGTTTAATAAGAGGGATACCCGTATTAGCAGGCACCTTCTGATGATAAATCAAATCGTTATCCTTTTCCCAAGTGATTTCCTTTTGTTTAATTTCCTCCTTCAGTTCATTAACTAACTCACTTAATATAGCATCAGAAACTTTCCTTGTAAGCATTTGCCTTTTGGATGCTGTAATGACTTCATTTGCCATTTTTAAAGAAGCCAATGCATTACCAACTTGATCTAATTCATAATAACTATCAGCATTATGAACAAGCGCAAATGCATGTAAATAATCGGCCTTTACTGCGACATCATTTTTGAAATTCAAACTCTTTGAACCACTAGCAGATAATAAATCATCACATTGTCTCAGATTAATTGATGTACCCTCTGCTAATCTAGCAACCAATGAATGTTTAATATTTGATTGTGATTGAAGATAATTCCATAAAAACCCCTCTAAAGCTTGGGAAATCATCAATTTAGAAAGTCCCTTTACTATATCAACTTTTAAATCATCAGTTGGAGCATTATGAAATTTAGTTGCAATAAAATCTAAAATACCAGCAGATTTAGCAAAGTGATCAATTGATGCCTTCCAATTCAATTCAGTAGCGAATTTGGCACCATTATATGAATGCAATGCTGCCACATTGAATAAAATAGAAGCCTTTTCGAATGCCACAGAATGACTGGTCTTTTCATTCTCGGAATCAAAAACATCAGTCCAAGTGAATTGTAACCCTAATGAATCCTCCTTTTGTTTAGAAAGTGCAACAACATCACGTAGGGGGATCCTCATATCCAATGATTGAATATTATAATAATATTTCAAGTACTTTGATAACATCAACATATCAGTTATTTTAGAATTCTCTATATCAATTCTTGACTTATTAAATTCAACAATAGCCGGTTTCAACTCCTCAGCAAAGGATCTCCCAAATGTATTTGTCAGAAAAGATGACAATGGTTCATCCCAATCAATATGCAGCGTGGTTTTCAATGACAAATGAATAAACTCAGTCATGGCGTTGATAAAAGAAATGATTGATAACACTCCAGGCTAAATTGAGGTCCAATTTCGCCTTTTTCGTTTTGTCGCTTTAAAACGGATTATGTAATCGTCATTTCAACTTTTCAAATAATAAAAACTTACTAAAAAAATACAAATAAACTAAAATAAACTAAACTAAACTAAACTAAAATTCAATACCTATAATGCCAGCGTATATTATGTTATCCTTATAACTTTTTTTTGCGGGAAACCTAACTCGATTGTATACTTTATATCTTTTTTTTTTCCAAAATGAAATTTAAAATAACATGAATGGGTGAAATAATTGATACATTAACTGATTTTGGAATACGATGAAACAGTCAACCCAATAAATCAAAGTGAGTCCATTAACTCAAATTAAAGCAGCAATGAAAGCAGCAAGACCAACTCCATAATTAACATCAAGTGCAGCAGCGCCACCTTTTTGAGTGTTTGATGAAATAGAGCTGACTGTTGCAGAGGTAGTAGTACCAGTTGTATTAGTGGTTTTATTAGTGGTACCCCTACCCTTAGTAGTTGAAGTGGAAGTAGTAGTTGCAGTTGTGCCCTTACCAGAGGTGGTCGTTGAAGTGTTACCAAGAGTAGTACCAGTAACAGATGTCATTGAAGCGTTTGAAACAGCACTCATAACAGTATTTGAACCACCGTAAGTACTTGATGATGATGCAGAAATGGCACTTGGAATAGAACTACTAATAACATCGATATTTTCCCCCTGAATCCCGTGAGCAGCTTGACCAAGAGCAATCACGTAATTTTCTAAATCGGCAACCATATAAGCGTACCTTAAGAATGAATCACCCAATGTAATATCTGTTGAACCTGTACCAGAACTTAAAATACCGACCATACAGTATTTAGAAGTTGCACCAGAGGTGGTAGTCAATGACACCAAAAAGGAACTCAATGGCACCTCAATTGTCTGACCCTGGAAATTGAAATTAATCTGTGTGCTATCCCCACTACTACATTGAGTAACGTAGTAACCAATAGAAGAAGAATATTCAGCATTTAAGAGACTTAATATGCTATTCATAATAGAAGTTGGAACATATGTCAAAGTAGTACCGGTATCTAACAACGCGGCACCAGCACCTGAAGCAACTTGAGCTTCAGTGTTTGAACTAGTATTAACAACAGTGATGGAATTTAAAGTCACTTCCAATTCGATTGGGCTATTGTAACCTTGACTTGCCAATGAGTTAACAATTGGTAAGGACACCAAATCACCAGTGTAACGATTGTGATCAACAGCACCAAATAAAACAAGCGCATCGTCCGATGTGGTTTCATTCAAATAAACTGAATATGCAACACTATTTGTGATTCCTAATGACTTAAGTCTAATTGGCAAATTTTCATAAGTGTAACTGCTTGAACCACTGCCAGAGTAAGTAGTTTCAAGACCTGCGAGACCTATCCCAAGAACACCCATTTGATTATCAGTATTATCACAAACAGCAAAACTTAACCCATCAACTGATGTCCCACCAATGACAAAGTTGTCCATACCCCAAACACCTTTAGCAAAGGTACTGTCAGCATAAGTAATAGAGAAGGATGTTTGATTAGATTGGAAAGTATCTGAATTACTTGAATCAAAGGTACCATAAACAGAACAATCGATCATATTAGAACTGGAAGAAGAGGAAGAGGAAGAAGATGCCTTATTTTGTTCAATCTTATCGGTCTTAACTGAACCATCTTCATTTAAGTTTGTTCTATCAACAATTGAATTCCGATCAATTCTTTTGCTACTTAAGGATCCTGTAGTACCTGATTCACAATAAGTATTATTTGAAGCAACAACCCATAAATCACTTGAACCTGTATCGACCAAAACACCAACTTTTTGATTAGTTGACCCCACTTCTATTTCAGTTAAATAAAAGGTGTTTTCATTATTCAAACTCATACTCAATGTACCATCACTACTTCTTTTGAGTAACCCATAAGGTTCGGCGCCTCGTTTGGCGTCTTGAAATGTCGACCCTCTCAATACTTGAGCAGACAGCTTGTAATAACCCGGACTTTTGTCCTCAACTTCAGGAATCACTGCTGCATCTGTAATTGATTGAATTGCAAGAACTAACTGTGCCAATGATAATAAAAACGCCATATTCCCTCAAACAAAGAAACGCCTCTGACACAAGAAGGAAAATCGCAAAGGGAAAAAAGAAAAAAAAAAAGACGCGTTTCATTTTGTTGTATACTAAAATTACGTAAGCGCTATAATATCTATATCACGTGACGCGACTCTCTCAACAGCTGCGCCACCTGTGCCACGCTTCCGTCCTTGAAATCAGCAGAACGACGTAATAAATCAATGTCTTCACCATATTGGCTAATCATGGCACCAACCCATTCTTCTGCTGATATTGAGCCCTTTTCCAACCCAGAAATGTTGTTTTGAATCGCTGATAATTTCAACCGTGTTTCTAAAACATCTCTATTAGATTTCTCCTTTGATGGAACTTCTAAATGGTCAATATCCTCATCAATTTCCATAGTAATAGTTGTTTCCGCTTCCTTATCCTGCAATACATTCCTTGATTTTTGATCATCTTCATCTTCGTCTTCACTTTCACTTGAACTTGAACTAGAGCTTTCTTCACTACTAGAGATCTCTGTTCTTCTCTTCTTTTTAGATGAACGTCCTATTCTCCCCGTTGGTTTTGTTAACCCATTTTCTGTACCTGTAACACCCATTTCCACTGACTTACTATTCAAAATATAGAAATTTCATGGAAACATCAAAAGAGAAAGCAGATGAAAAAAAAAAAAAAAAAATAGTGTTTGATTTCAAGGCTGTGCATTGGTTTCTCCTCTTCACTGATAACATTAATTTGTCTCTTTGATTATGAAGGAATCCCTTTTGGATGTATTTAAGGCTAGTACAAGGGGATTGCAGGATGATGAATCTCTTGAAACAATATTGCAAGATTCAGAAGCACTCTTGGATCAGATGAAACAAGCTAGACTTGCCCTATTAAATCGAAAGGAGGATCAATCAATCGATAATAAGATGGCCTCTTCTGAGATTAAAAACTTGCAAATTAAAGCAGATTACTTTAATTCACAAACTTTGAAACATGAAAAGGTTTTAAATAAGAAAATTAAATCATATTCTAATAAAATAGATACTGTTAATGCTAAAGGAGTAACAATGGATTCAATTTATCCATTTAAACTTGCTGGAGTGAATAATAATAAGAGTCATGAATCAAATATATTAAATCTTGCTATCCTTTTGGATTTACTTTATCAGGGTCAATTTGATTTAATCGATAAATTGTCCCCCCATTTAAATTTTAATGAATTCCTAAACGTTAATCATATGTCTCCAGATTTACAATTATTATTTGAAGCTTTTAAACCATTAATTTTAATATCTAGTGAACTAGATAATGGTAATTATGATCCATTGTTAAATTGGACAGGAAAAAATATCACTGAAATTGAATCAATTGATCCATTGTTTGAGTTCGATTTAGTAACATGTTATAGTTGCTCAATTTTATCACAACCCAACAAGGAATTGCAATTGCCAATAAATTTTGATGAAGACATCCCATTAGTACAAAATTTAACTTCAAAATGGTATTATCAATCATATCAAGAATTACTTAATCAAAACAAAAGTATCACAATAAGAGAACTTAAATTTAAATTTCAACGAATGTATTCCTTAATATCTGACAAATTAAAATCATTTGGTAAAATACCAAACGAATCACCATTAAAGGCAACGTTAACTGTTGCTCATGTTGCATTGAATGACTTTGTCAGATATTGTCAATTGCAAAAGATTAGACCAAGATCAAGCATTACTACTCATTCACAAGATGCTAAGTATTTACCATTTGAAGTGGAATTGCCTTCTTGGTTAAACCATCATTCTATTTTCATTTGTCCTGTTAGTAGAGAAGAAACTTCTAAAAATGACCCCCCCATTTATATGCCTTGTGGTCATATGGTTAGTGCCGATACTATGCGAAAGCTCAGTAGAAATTCAACAAGGAATTTCAAATGTCCTTATTGTCCTCAAAATATGACTGCCAGACAGTGTGTGGAAGTGGATATAATTGATTTATATTAATTACCGATATAATTTTTTCTTCATTGTGTATAAACGATATGGAAACATAAAAAACATTAACATACATAAACATAAACATAAAACATAAACACATAAACATAAACATAAAATTAAAAATTAAAATTAAAGCAGATAAATGTAGAAATGCAAATATATATAGAATAAAACGAAGAAAATTTATAATAAAGTATTCGTTAAATGTAAACGCTATAAAAGAGATATTCCCCAATATACTCAATATAACCACCACATAAAAACTCCAAAATAAATTGTACCATATTTAATTTTTTCAAACTCATTTATAATTAAAATTCAACACCCATAACCATAGCCAAAATAGCCATTCTAACAAACAACCCATATTTCATTTGTCTAAAGTAAGCAGCTCTTTGGTCAAAGTCAACTTCTTCCTTGATTTCATCAACTCTTGGAAGTGGATGCATAACACACATATGTTGCTTAGCATCAGCCAAAACCTTGTTGTCGATAACATAAGAACCCTTTAATCTTTCATATTCAGAGTTGTCTGTAAATCTTTCTTGTTGAATTCTAGTACAGTACAAAACATCAGACTTGGACACAATTTCAGGTGTCAATTCAGTAGATTCACCAAGAAGCATACCTTCATTCTTTAACATATCTCTCAAATTAGATGGCAATCTCAATTCTTCTGGAGCAACAAGGTAAATCTTAACTTGGTAGTGCTTCAATAATTTACACAATGAGTGAACTGGTCTACCATATTTCAAGTCACCCATAAATGTAACAGTAATACCATTAACAGTACCCAATTCTTCTCTAATAGTAAACAAATCTAAAAGAGCTTGAGTTGGATGTTCTCTAGAACCGTTACCACCATTGATGACTGGAACTGGTGAATATCTATCAGCGATATCAGCAGAGGATTCATCTGGGTGTCTCAAAACAATAGCATCAGAATAACATGCCATGGTTCTAAGAGTATCTTGTAATGTTTCACCCTTCTTAACTGAGGAACCTTGTTCAGAAATTGGAACAACTCTACCACCTAATCTTTGCATAGCAGCATTGAATGAAGATGAAGTTCTAGTAGATGGCTCAAAGAAGGCAGTAGTCAAAACTCTACCCTTCAAAATGTCAAGGACACCTTGTCTTTCAACAGCCAACTTCATTTCTTCAGCAACTGTAAACAAAGCGTGCAAATCTCTTCTAGTAATTTGATTAACAGACAGAATGTTCTTTCTCAAGAATGGATTGTGATTCTTCAAATATCTAGCGAGACCATTAGTAGTGGATAAATCTCTAGGTGGTTGAGATGAAACCAAATCAGCACCACTTGGAGTTTCAATGACTTCTTCCTTCAAATTATCAATCAAAGATGGCCTCTTAGCATCAAATGAGAAACGAGAAGTTCTTCTAGCACCTGGAACTGGAGATGAAATAGGTTCAACCAAAGATTCAGAAACAGATGAAACATGTTGAATGGTGTTTTCCTTACCAAAGGCTTCTTCAACAATAAATTGACCTTCAAGACAAACAGTTTCACCGTTAACAGAAACTCTTTCAACAGCACCACGGATAGATGAGTCAGTTGGAAGGAAAGAAGCAATTGAAGAACCCTTTCTGTCAAGATCGACGTTGATATAAGAATCAACATCACCAAGGCCAAAGATAGCAATTGGTGCATCATGTAACTTATCAACAATATCAGCAGTAGTCAATTTCTTTTCAGAAACAGCCTTAAACAACAATGGTAAAGCATCAGAGAAACCTAAACCTGGAGTAACTGGTTGACCAACGAATTCAGCCAATTTAGATGGAACAGCACCAACAGAGAAACAATCAATTGATTCTAAGTTATCCCACAAAGCCTTTTGATCATCCTTGGTTGGAAGGAAGTTAGCACCAGTGAAATCAGCTTGAGAGAAAAACAATGAGTAAATGGCAACATCACAAGTAACAGAAAGACCCTTCTTCTTGGCCATGTTAATCAAAGCTAAATCATCTCTACTAGTAACGTTGGTAATGTGAATCTTAGAGTTGTAAAGAGAAGCCAATAATAACAAAGAAGCAAGAGTAGTGGTCTTAGCGTCAGCAACAATTGTCTTAGTGGTTGGCCAAACACCAAAGTGAGCAGAAATGTTGGCAATAGTAGTAGAATCAAATTCTTCAGAATCAACATACAAACCAGAAGTCAAAGAAGCAACTTGTGGGATCAATTGAGTATTAGATTCAGTAGCGGCAACAGACAAAGAGTAATCAGAGTATGCCTTACCTTGAATGATTTCATTAGCTCTAGCCAAGGTTCTAGCGTCAATAACAGAAGCACCATCAGTGGAGATTGGAGCAATAGCGTTGAAAACAAAACCAGCAGCAACAGAGGCCTTAGTCGTTGCTTCAAAAGCTTCTGATGTAAGTTGTGAAACAAAAGTGTTAATAGAAACCAAACCTGGTAATTCAACAGTATTGTGAGAAGTTTGAGCATCAACAGCAGTAGCTTCTAATGAAACATTTCTAGCAATAGCTTCAATCAGCAACTTAGCACATTTAACATTGGTAACCAATGGAACAGCGTAATCAACAGCCATTCTTCTGGTTTGATAACCCTTAGAAACGTAAGAAGATGGTCTTCTAAATCTGTTAGCAGATGGCAAGTTGATGTACAAGTCAATCAAATTGTTAGCCAAATGTTGAGTCAAGGAATATTCAGCCTTTTGGTCTTCTTCATCTTCATTCAGCAATTCCAAATACTTAACAGGAATACCATGTTCTTGAATGAAATCAGCAGTACCAGCAGTAGCAAACAATGAGTAACCCATTTGAGCCAACTTCTTAATACTTGGCAATAATTCTTGCTTTTCCTTGTAAGAACCAACAGACAACAAAATGTTCTTCTTTGGCAATTGGAAACCAGTAGAGATCAAAGATTTCAGGTAAGCTTCGTATTTGTTGTGACCAAAACAAGCAACTTCACCAGTAGAAGCCATTTCAACACCCAAAACAGGATCAGCACCAGACAATCTGGAGAAGGAGAATTGAGGAACCTTAATAGCAACGTAGTCATCAGCCAACTTTTCACCTGGGTATGGAGTAACTGGTAAGTCCATAATAGCCTTAGTAGCCAATTCAATCATGTTCACACCAACAACCTTAGAGTTGAATGGGAAGGATCTGGAAGCTCTAACATTACATTCAATGACCTTAATTTCGTTATTCTTAGCAATAAATTGAATATTGTAAGGACCAGTAACATCAAGAGCCTTACCAATCTTAGCAGTAGCTTCAACAATTCTCTTAACAGTTTCCTTATCCAAATCTTGAGGTGGAACAATCAAGGTAGCATCACCAGAGTGGACACCGGCATTTTCAACGTGTTCAGCAACAACATGCATAATCAATTCACCATCCTTAGCAACGGCATCCATTTCAATTTCCTTAGCATTTTCAATGTACTTGGTGATAACAACTGGGTAATCTGGAGAAACTTCAACAGCTTGAGACAAGTAGGAAGCCAAATCATCTCTAGAGTAAACGGTGTTCATGGCAGCACCAGACAAAACGTAAGAAGGTCTAACCAAAACGGGATAAGAAACCTTTTCAGCAAAAGCTTCAGCTTCTTCAAAAGAAGTTAATTCCTTCCAAGCAGGTTGATCAACACCAATATTATCCAACATTCTGGAGAATTTGTATCTGTTTTCAGCAGAATCAATCATTTCTGGAGAGGTACCCAAAACCTTAACATTTTGTCTTTGTAATTGTAAGGCAATATTGTTAGAAGTTTGACCACCCATAGAAACAATAACACCATAAGCCTTTTCTAATTCATAAATATCCAAAACTCTTTCAAGGTTAATAGTTTCAAAGTACAATCTATCAGCTTCATCATAATCGGTAGAAACAGTTTCTGGGTTGTAGTTAACCATAATGGTCTTAAAACCTTGTGCTCTCAAAGATCTAATGGCAGTAACAGCACACCAATCGAATTCAACAGAGGAACCAATTCTGTAAACACCAGAACCCAAGACCATAACACCATTATCAGTGAATTGAACATCAGAATCTTGACCATTGTAAGTGATGTAAAGATAGTTAGTGAAAGCAGGGAATTCAGCAGCAACAGTATCAATTTGCTTAACAACAGGAATAATACCAGCTTCCTTTCTCAATCTTCTAATAGCAACTTCATTGGAGTTCAAGAATTTAGCAATTTGTCTATCTTCAAAACCCAATTGTTTAGCTTCCTTGAAAACTCTAAATGGTAAGTTTTCCTTAGTACCAAAGGAAGTAATCTTTTCACCAAATTTGATCAAACCGTACAATTTGTTCAAGAACCATCTGTCAATATTGGTCATTTTGTGAATTGTTTCAACATCGTAACCGTTACCCATAGCGTTAGCAATGGCAAATAATCTTTGATCAGAAGGAGTTTGTAATTCATTATCAATATCAATGGACATAAGAGCTTCAGTTGGGTTGAAACCTAAGTTTTGATAATCGGTGGATCTAATAGCCTTTTGAATAGCTTCTTCAAACGTTCTACCAATAGACATAACTTCACCAACAGACTTCATGGATGATGACAATAAGTTGGAAACTCTAGTAAACTTCTTCAAATCCCATCTAGGAATCTTAACAACACAGTAATCTAAAGATGGTTCAAAACAAGCACAGGTAACCTTAGTAACAGAGTTCTTAATTTCATTCAATGGGATATTCAAACCCAATTTAGCAGCAGTATAAGCCAATGGGTAACCAGTAGCCTTAGAAGCCAAAGCAGAGGATCTGGATAATCTGGCATTAACTTCAATAATACAGTATTCCTTAGAGTATGGGTTCAAAGCATATTGAATGTTACATTCACCAACAACACCCAAGTGTCTAATAACGTTAACAGCAGTAGTTCTTAACATGTTGTAATCTTCATCAGAAAGAGTTTGGGAAGGAGCAACAACAATAGAATCACCAGTATGGATACCCAATGGATCAAAGTTTTCCATGTTACAAACAGTAATACAGTTGTCGAAAGCATCACGAACAACTTCGTATTCAACTTCCTTCCAACCCTTCATAGATCTTTCAACCAAAACTTGTGGGGAAGCAGCAAAGGCCTTGTGACAAAGGGCAATCAATTCTTCTTCGTTATCAGCAAAACCGGAACCAAGACCACCAAGAGCGTAAGCAGCTCTAACAATAACAGGGAAACCAATTTCCTTAACAGCAGCAAGAGCTTCTTCCATATTGGAAGCAGTTTGAGACTTGGCACATTTTTCATTAATTTCATCCATAGCTCTAGCGAACAATTCTCTATCTTCAGTGGTGATAATGGTATCAATTGGAGTACCAAGAACCTTAACACCAAGAGATTCAAATTCATCCTTCATCTTAACACCAACGTTAAGAGCAGTTTGACCACCAAAGGTACAGTAAATAGCATCAGGTCTTTCATGCTTGATGACCTTTCTAACAAATTCAGGAGTAACAGGTAAGAAGTAAACCTTATCAGCAAGACCCTTAGAAGTTTGAATAGTAGCAATGTTAGGGTTAATCAAGATGGTGTAAATACCTTCTTCATTCAAGGCCTTAATCGCTTGAGAACCAGAGTAATCAAATTCACCAGCTTGACCAATAGATAAACCACCAGAACCAAGAACCAACACCTTCTTAGCGTGAACTCTTGGGTGCAACTTCAAGTTTTCTTCCTTCAAACCACCAGGGAAAGAAACAGGCTTCAAAACCTTAGATTTCTTAAAGTCAAGAACTGCTTGAATAAAGGTATCGAAAAGGAATTCAGTATCTCTTGGACCAGGAGTGGACTCAGGGTGGAATTGAACAGAAAAGAATGGTTTTTCAGTGTGGTAAATACCTTCATTAGAACCATCGTTAGAGTTAACAAATAATTCCTTCCAACCATCAGTTAAGGTGTTAACATCAACGGCATAACCATGGTTTTGAGAGGTAATGTAACATCTACCAGAAATAGTAGAAGTACATGGAATGTTGTGACCTCTGTTACCAAACTTCAACTTCAAAGTAGAAGCGCCAGAAGCTCTAGCCATCAATTGATGACCTAAACAAATACCAAAAACTGGGGTCTTAGCTTCCTTCAAAACAGTTTGCAACTTTTCAACAACATCAGTCATAACAGATGGATCACCTGGACCATTAGAGAGGAATAAACCATCGTATTCTTCCTTAGTGAAATCAAAATCCCATGGGACAACCTTTAAGGAAACACCTCTATTGACAAAACATCTAATTTGATTATATTTCATACCAACATCAACAGCAACAATTCTAAGAACCTTACCATCTGGGCCTAATTTAGCCAAGTTTTGAGGAGGGTCATAAATGACAGGTTCCTTAGTAGAAACCTTAGCAACAAGGTTTTCCTTATTTGGATCAACCCAATCAGGAACATTAAAGTTTTTCTTCCAATCAGATTCTTTAAGAGCAATCTCAGTGGAAATAGAGTCCTTCTTGACACAAAGTCTACCAAGAGTAGAACCCTTTTCTCTCAATCTCTTAGTCAAGGATCTAGTATCAACACCATAAATAGCAGGGATACCTTGTTCCTTTAACCATTGACCCAAGGACGAAGTGGCCAAGTAATGAGAGTATTCTTCAGTGTAATGAGCAACGACCAAACCAGCAACGTGAATCTTGCTAGATTCAAAATATTTTGGAAGGCCCTTGACAACGTCGTCAACTAATTGTCTATCAGGGACACCATAGTTACCAACCAATGGGTAAGTAATGACAAGAATTTGACCTTCATAGGAAGGATCAGTAATAGATTCAGGATAACCAACCATACCGGTTTGGAAAACCAATTCACCAGCAGTGGAAACTTCAGCACCAAATGAGTAACCTTGAATGGCAACACCATTTTGAGTTTCTAAGGTCATGAGAGGACCAGGCACATTTTCAAGTGCTGGAGAGATAGGATTGTAAAATTCAGACATAGCTAAAACAAAGACATAGTTAGTATTTCCTAATTATTAAAAAAAGAATGCTATGAAAGAACTAAATTTACAAGGTACAGAATTTATAAGATTTCTAGGGAAGAGTTGTATAAACGATATCAACTTCTTCAGAACCTTTAAAAACTGGGCCTCATAATTTAGTGTCCAAGATAAAGACATACTAGTTAAAATAGAAAAGTAATTGAGACTATTAGGGGAAAATTCCAAAGGTATGGGGGTAAGTTTGGAATGAGGCTCGAGTGGTCTGAAGAAGGAGAAAGGAAAAGAAGAAGAGAAGTCAGAAGAGGATCTGCGCCTAATAAAAGGGAAAAAAATTTTTTTTTAGTATCTGATGTCATCAGCTCAGCTAGAATAGTCATTCCAAAATCCTATATAAAACCCGAATGAAAGCCAATAATCCCATATAAATAATTGCCACCACTTTTCATAATTAATTTGATACGCCTGATGTTTTTAAAGTTTTAAAAAGCTCAAGTTTTTGTTAGAAATACTCAATTAAAATTATGTATGACTAAATTGATATATTACAACTCAATTGACACTTCCAAAAGTAGTAACACGCCAATATTAGTATCATTAAATAGCCCTACCCATTTTCAATCTCATTGGCTAAGTTCTAAAGCATATATCCCTTTGCTGGCATTGCCATCTGAGATTTAAAAAGTTTTTCAGCAGGAGGTGAAAATTTTTCAACCCAACCTTGAACAAAGACTCAGGGTTTCCAAAAATATATGTAACCAAGTACTTCATTAGGGGCATGCTTGTAAGGTATGCGAACTGATAACAGACTCTTTTCTTATCTTTTTGATATCTTTTATTCCCCAGAAAACCCTTAAATACAATAGACAGCAGCCCCATCAAAGTACTGAGTTAAAACAAATAAAATAAATGAAAAAAGGGAAGAGATTCCCTTTTTATTATTGGACGAGTTGGGAGTCGAACCCAAGACCTCCTGCATGCTAAGCAGGCGCGCTACCAACTACGCCACACGCCCTTGTATATTTGTTAGGGTTTGGATAAGATAACCATCACGTGTTAGAATTAAGATGATTAAGATGGTTACCCGAAACATCCGAAGCATCTGAAACGGATGTTTCAGATTAAGTTGCATGAGCGCGTTGTTGGT
>JAKTWH010000036.1:0-93752 GCA_030560905.1 Saturnispora diversa
AGCGTCAAGGAGCAATTTACTGATAGCAATTTTTAAAAGCCCTCACAACTATTCAAGTGATGCATGTCCTTCTGCAGTTGAAATTGGGATGCTTTAGAGGTATTTCAGGGGTGAAGGTAGACAGAACAAGAATTATGTATTGTTAAAAAGTATTTAAGCTATATACATATCCTTCTATACATGACGCTTATTGTGGCTCGACATTTTTGAAGTACGAGAGGTGAGGTGAGGTGAGGTGAGGTGAGGTGGACCGTCTTCCCCCCCTTGTGGGTTCGATCACGTTATTTTTTTTTTTCATTAAAAAAAAAAAAAGAGCACCGGTATATCCTTACTGTGGCCATTACCAATTGAATTGATTATCTCAGGATGCCTGTTTAGGCCTGGCATTATTAATATTTTAGAATATCCTTATTCATGAATTTATTATCGAACATGAAAAGAGGGGGCAGTGGGCTGCCAAATTCATCCTTCATTTCATTACATATTATGTAATCTTGTTCATTCAAGAATTTAGAAACAATGGATTCTTCATGTTCTTTAGAACCAGCAAGACAATATTCATTATCATTGAATATGTCTGTAGAGGGGTGGACATTATAATATGAGTCTTCATTCAAATTAGTTATCCTTATTGGGTCATTAGCATTCTCAATTGTTGAAAACGAACATCTTCTATGATGGTCGACACTTGATGTTAATGGTGATGTTGGTGGTGTCTTTATACTAATTTGTTGATCTAAATGATCAATAGCAGTTAATACTTGATTAATTTGAATTGTTTCATTATCGTTACTATTATGATCATCGTCGTTTGCATCATCATCATCCTTGCTATAATTTTTATGATTTTCATTAGAATTTAATTCATTTGCTAACTTTGATAATGAAATTCTATCATTTGATTTAACTAATTGTGATAATTTCAATAATGAATCTGTTAATATAGAGATTTTATTTTCTATTAATTCAACATGTTCATTACTAAAGATTCGTTCCTTTTTAATTCTTTCTGTATAAATACATACTGAATTTGAAGAGGTACATTTCCCACAGGGGTTCCCCCCATCACATTTGGTTTTTTTAACACGACAGCAATCACATGCCTTAGCAACTCTACACCTCTTTGACATATTTTAAACCCTTCAACGATTTTTAATAAAGGATTTTTCGATAATGGAGAAAAACCTTTCGTTTATATACTCGTTAGAATAACATATCTATCAGGATATGCTTACATTAAATGTTTATATCCCACCCTATTTTATTTAATTTTATACTAAAAATAGAAATATTTTTTACACCGCACACACCACGACACCTGCCAAAACAATCCACCCTGCCTCAGCTGCAGATAGGAACAAAAGTATATGGCTAAGTATATATGTATTATGGAAGCACAATGTTATGAGAGATGACCCATTGGCAATGAAAAGTAAGACAGAAAAAGGGGAGGGGGGGGGAGGGAGGGCGGAGGCAGATGTGAGGTAAAGAGAGGGGTGTCTTTGCATCTATCAGAGCGTTAACCTTTATCATGGCTTGATTTTTTTTTGTTGAGATCCCCAGCGACTTATTGTCCCTACTCGGCTCTATGGGTGCATTAATCAGCTCATAAATAACTGCACCAGTTGATAAAGCTTCCCAATGAGGAAATATAAATTTCTATCATGCTATGTCATTGTTTTAACAATAATGAATGCACAGCCATTATTTTTTATTTTTATTGTTAATATTTTTACTACTATGAATTGAAAATTGAATAATATATATGGGAGAGATGAATACGCTATTTGATTCACTCAATAATAAACTTATATATAAGAAGAAATCCAAATGTGTTTATGAAGAAAAAAAAAGAAGAGAAAGAAAGAAAGCATAAAAATCACTAAAGAGATAAAATTGGTATAAGAAGGTATGAAAATATGTTTAAAGAGAATCAATAGATAATGCACTATCTGTATATGGTAATGCATTCATTGATTTCTTGATATGATTTGAGATTGATGAATGGCGAACATAATTTGTCTTTGAAATTCCATGATTAAAACTTGAAGATCTCCTAAAATGGTGGGGGATAGGCAATTCCGCATCTGTCAATGACGTATATGATAAAGACGGTGAATTTAAAAAATCTGAATTAAATCCATCGCTGTTATGAAACAAATCAACATCATGTTTATCAAGCGAGTTAAACCCCATAAATCCAATATCCTCAACAGCAGGGGATAACAAAGTTGGTGATGTTGAACTATCATTTAAATATTGTAAATTTAATGGTTGTTCTAAGAAATCATCTTCCTCCTTTATCTTAGTTAATGTTGGAGAAATAGTGGAAGATTGTTGTAGGGAAGTTGGTGATAAAGAGTTTGGTGAATATATCACTTGTTGTTGCTGCTCTTTATTTGATGGTAAAACTATAGATGCAGTTGTTGAAGTTGTTGAACTTGAACCTGTTAAAGGTGGTGGAGAGAAAGATTGTAGAGAACATCTAATTTCATTTTGATCATTATCATTAGGGGGGATATCATTATCATTAAAGGCATTATTATCATTATTATTATTATTATTATTATTATCTTTTTTTGAGGAATCAATAGTTGAATCCTCTAAAAGTGATATTACTTCATTGATATTAATTCCATAATCAGAAGTGTCATCATCCCCACCTATGGGAGAATGATAATGTAATTTATTTGCAAATTGATGTAATTCTATCCTATTATTTAATTTAACCCATTGCGCCAATTTTAAAAGGGAATCATTAACAGCATTTAATCTATTTTCAATAAGTTCAACATGATCGGCAGAGAATACTCTATCAGTTTGTCTCTTTCTTTCGGTATAAATACACACTTTATTGTCTAATTGACACCGCTCACAGGGTTGTTTCCCATTACACTTTGTTTTCTTCAATCTGCATGAATCACATGCTTTACCGACTCTCTTCTTACGCGTATGATGTTGATCACGACCTACCATTGTATTGGACATAGAAAAAAAAAAGTTCAACCCAGAAGTGGGGGTAAAATTATATTCCGGTGCTTCAACGGGAAACCCGATGTTTTTTTTTTAAAAATGATCCTATATAAGCTGTAAAAATATCTTAAATTCACGGTAATCTTATCCGAGATTGATTTACTTTTTCAAGTACATTTTTCACCTACCCCTCAATTTAATTTACTCTATGACGCAATTCCTAAATTAATTAAGGTATTCCCCAATCTTTTAAATTCAATGATATCTATTTAACATTAGAGAACAATTATAGAACTTTAATTAAACAATAGAAGGGGGGAATGAGAGATTTTCACTGTCAAATTAAACAACTCTATCTAAAATATCTCACCGCGTTATTTCATTGGACGATTCTTAACCCGTTCAATTTCCTCCGCGTGTCTTTTGTTAAGATCCTCAACTAATCTCTTAAATTCCGCTGTTAATAAGGTGACACTGGGGGAATTAGTTCCAGGTATTGGTGAGTTCGATAATGAATTCCCCCCATTGGCTATACGATCAACTTTTAACAATGCATTTTCCCTTTCAAGTTGAGAGATCCTTGTTTCTTTTTCGCTTAATTCTGAATTCAACTGTGCCACTTCTTGCGCCACACGCACCTCGTCACGTGCCATGAGCGCCAATTGCTCAGCGTTTTTAGAAAGTAAATCTTCAGCTTGTTGCATGCGCCTCATGGCATCAGCATGCTGCGCCACTTCCTCTGAATACTTTTTAGCTAAATATTGATGGGCAAATTGAAGATCTTCTAACGCTGTAGAGGCATCACGAGATTCCTCAACATTGTTCAATGATTTTCTATCTCGTTTTGCACCATCTCTTTGTCCTGTCATCAATTTTTCAATACATTCCCTAAACCATTCAACTTTAGTTTCCTCTGGTGATGGTGGTAATAAGGTCACCCCCTTTTGAACTGATACAGAAACAACTGTAGCTATAAGTTCATCAATAACTCCTTCCTTATCTCTAACACTACTAGCATCATTTATACTTAAATTTCCAGCATACCCCATTTTTAATATTTCAACAAAGTGATTGAATAAACTCTTATCTTCTTGATTCAATTTATCAATCAATTCATTAATTTTGTTTGTGTCAATTAGTTGGATTTCCTGTTTATGATCCTTCTTATTTAGCTCATATTCCAATAAACTTCGTTCAATAACAATATTTAAATCAACAACGTTGGTAACTAATTCCATATTAACGTTGAATACACAGTTGTCTTCAACCAGTTGCTTCATATAACTCACTTGACTGTCACTCAATATATTATAACTATTACCATCATTGTTTGATTTTTGTTTTAAATAATTCATTATTTCATTAAAATCAACAGATTCAAAAACTGGTGACTGGTTATTACCAAGTGTCCTATTCAATAATTGTAATGCTAAACTCATACTTTTTAATGCTCTATAAATTCTATATCAAAAGTATACAGACTAACAATAACAATAACAATAACAAACAAAAACAACAACAGCAACAAAAACAAAATGGCAATTTTTTTTCCCTTCTTTCTGTTCAGACGCGGCAAAAAACATTTATCGCGTTTCTAATATACAAATGCTCATTTCAGTGTTTATGTTCATGCTCATACTCGTTCTCATGTGGATGTCCTCAATTAAATTCTATCCTTATATTCTTCAAATAGAGCATCAATTTCAGAAAACAGAATTGACTTTCTTTCTTCAGAAATCCATGAACCCTTAACACCATTCTTAGCAATAGTCACCCATTCTTCACCAGAGAATTCAAATCTATCTTCCACAATTAAATAGTTATCTAACAAGTATCCACCAAAATAAGCAGGATCATCGGAGTTAATGGAAAAGGAAACACCAGCATCAAGCCATTCTCTAATTGGGAGTTCCTTAACATCCTTAACCACTTGTAATTTAACATTAGACATTGGACATAAACTTAACATAATTTGTTCTTCAGCCAATCTCTTAATTAATTCAGGGTCCTTAATAGATTGGACACCATGATCAATTCTAGTAACATTTAAATGATTAAGAGCATTGAGAATATAATCAGGACCACCCTCTTCACCAGCATGAGCTGTAAGACCAACATGAGGGAACCCATCTTTAATTAATGCATAACATTCTTTAAATAACTCTGGTGGGAAAGGCTTTTCACTAGAATCCAGTCCAAGACCATGAATCCACCCCTTTTCATAATATTCTCTAGCTAATTCAATTGTTTCCATACCATCTTCATTTGGTAAATGTCTTAATAAACACATAATCAGTTTAGTAGAAATATTCAATTCCTTTTCAGCTCTTTCACAAGCGGAATTGAGACCCTTGACAACTGTATGAATATCAATACCTCTTTCTAAATGACCCTGTGGATCAAAGAATGCTTCAACGTGTTTTAAACCTTCACCTTGTGCTCTTTTGAAATACATGAATGCTAAATCATGAAAATCTTGTTCATTGATTAAAACAGACATACCAATATAATAGTGATCTAAGAAATCTTGTAAATCAGCAAAGTTATCATAACGTTCATTACATGCTTCTGGTGTTGGAGGGAATTCACTAGGTAAAGTAATAGAATTTCTTTCTGCCAACATAAATAATAATTCTGGTGCTAAAGTACCCTCAAGATGAACATGGTGTTCGCACTTTGGTAATTTACAAAGGAATTCGTGCTTGTGTTGGTTAATCGCCATTGTATTAGTTTCTATTTGCAATTAAATAAAAGGAAAAAAAAGGAGGAGAAAAAAAAAGCAAGACATAAAAAAAAATCCGATAAATAATTCTCACGTTTCTTTTTTCCTGTTTAACGGCTTCCGGCCCGTTTTTTTTCAACAGATAGGAAAAAATTATATTGATTAAATAGCAAATAATACCATTAAGAAAAAAAAGCAAACTCTTCTAATTGACTGGGACGAATTTTGGAATTCAAATGGAATTAATTTTAGCAATTTTAATTGACAATAATATCCTCTTTCATTTGATTTTCCTTCCATTTTTCACCTGCCATTAATGCGGCTCCTACAGTGTCGGTGAAACAAAATAATAACCCCAAAATAGGCAACCCTTCCAAGATTTGACAAAGATAACCAAAAATAAAGTAATCAACTTCATTTTCCTTCTGTTGATATTTGATTTGTCTTGGTCTCATTCTAGTTAATTTCCACATTCTTCCTTGCGCAGTCATTGCAATTTGAATCGATGTGTTGTAATTCAAAATGATCGTACCAATTATAGGTAAATAAGAAATCCAAATTTTGTAACTTAGATGAGTTATTTGAGCTAAAATAGTAATTGGATTAATATCCATTATCTTTGATCCAAAACTTTGAGGAACCACCCTTTTCAATTTTCCCGGAATCACAATCCTATCTAAACCAATAATACAAAGTGTTGTATCAAACACTTTATTTAATTTTCCCGGAATCAAATACTCTCTAAATAGATAATTATTTAAAGATGAGCATTGCTGGATTGTTGTCAAAATTCCCATTTGGATACCAACTGGGCCACCTATTAAGACATTGATAAACAAATTCAATGGTAAAAGCGCCACAAAAAAGATTGAATATACATATAAATGGATTAGACCAAAAGGTATAATCACAGATAAAAATAATGGTAAAAGTGGTTGATAATGTTGAAAGAAGAAAATAATCCCCCAAAACGGATATATATAAGCATTTGTTGAGCTCAATTGATACATAATATGAAATGGCCTCAAGGTCTCCATTTTCACTCTTGCCCCAATGGCACTCTGCCAATCAATCAATAGGTTTGGCATAATTTACTACAGGAATTAAGGGTGTGTCATTACGCGTAACTTTAATTTTAATTTGATTTTGGCTTAACATTAAATGATTTTGATTTTATTAATTGAACAGATTAGACGCAAGATTTAAACACGTTTAGTCGAACAAACCGAAACCCATGTCGTCATCGGATTCTTCAGCAGCTTCTTCTTCAGCGGCTTCAGCAACTTCTTCAGTAGCACCGGCAACGGCACCAGCAGCTGGAGCAGCACCACCAGATGGGACAGAAGAGAGCTTTTCGGTACCTTCAGCAATCAATTCTTCAACAGACTTACCGTCTAATTCAGCAATCAACTTGTCCAACTTTTCGGATTCAACTTCAATACCAACAGATTCCAAAACAGCGGAAACATCAGCAGCAGATGGGGAGGTCTTACCAGAGTTGACCAAAAGCAAGTATGCAGCAAGGTACTTCACTGTATCAATAAAAATGAACGTTAGTATTCATGAATTGGTTAAATAATTTCAATTTGTAGATCTTAAAGTGATAAAGGGTGATGTCCATTATACCTATGCAATAAATTGACAATATGATTCATTTTCACATAAAATAAAAACTAGTTGGATTCATGGCTTAACTCATCTTCATGTAATTCAAATTAATGATATTAGGGACATATTATTGAAATTATGGAACAATTGTGATCATAATGAAATAATAATCAAATGAACCCTTGAAATGACATTATTGATATTTGATAGTTTCATTTTAAATTATCTTCTCCCTTTAACTTCAATTTCCACACTTAAAGTGCTCTCTAACATACTTGTTTGTCTATTACTTTAACAGGAGATCCAAACCTTATTCGTTGAATTTTCAGATATATTTTTTCACCTTGGTGCGACCAGCGTAGGTGGATTGATACTTAAGTGCGGTGCGAGGGGTGTGACTGGGATTTTCAAGTCTGGGGATCCACCCACCTCCCGCGCACCTTGAAGAATTTTTGAATTTCCAGTGATAGGGAGAGAGAAAAGTGCCTCTAACTACATCAGGAAACAAGACATGTCTACTGGTATGTACAGTACTGTCCAATGGATTAGATGAAGAATATTATAATATTTGAAATGAATTATATATGTTATTTGAACGAAAGAACCAGTTTTCACCAATATCAAATTGATGTCATTCATCATTAAATATTATTCAAATTAAAGAATTTTCAAGTTTCAATTAAATGGTAAATGAAAAATAACCAACTACATTATATATCCATCGACTACATATCTGAAATGAATTATCTATTTATTAAAAGCCAGAACACTTGAGTTCTCTTGTTAAAATTATCTGGAAAAAAATTAATGCTTCTCTTTTCTATATGATAAAAATTGAAATAATACATTGATACTAACCTTATTTTTTTACTATAGTTGAATCTAGAAAGAAGAGATCCTTCAAGGCCTTCTCCTTTAAGGGTGTTGAACTTGAACAATTGCTTGAAATGTCCACTGAAGACTTTGCTAAGTTGTGTGACGCTAGAGTTAGAAGAAGATTCTCCAGAGGTTTGGGTGCTAAGCCAATGCACTTGATCCAAAAGTTGAGAAAGGCTAAGCTTGCTGCTGCTGCTAACGAAAAGCCAGCTGTTGTTAAGACTCACTTGAGAAACATGATTGTTGTTCCAGAAATGATTGGTTCCGTCATTGGTGTCTACAACGGTAAGGTTTTCAACACTGTTGAAATTAAGGCTGAAATGCTCGGTCGTTACCTCGGTGAATTCTCCATTACTTACAACCCAGTTCAACACGGTAAGGCTTCCGCTGGTTCTAAGTTGAGATTGTACTAAGCGTGGTGTATAATTCTTTTCTGTTACTTGTTAAGTAATTTTTAAAAATCACAAATCTGTTAATTAAAAAAAAGAAACACTATGATAATATCCCTATATCCTTTAAATCTTGTTCTTGTTCATCCTTTGAACAACCTTTAAGATAATTTAAACTACTTGGCATTAATTTCTTATACTTAAGGAGCCCTTGTAATTCACTTAATTCCTTGTATTGACCATTCCGTTCATTAACAAGATCAGGTAAATAATGATCTACCGTTTGTGGTGTAATATAACCAAAGTATTGATAATATTCCGGTAAATTTAACGACATTAAGTCCATTGACCTTCTCTCCCTATTAATATCATACCAATCAGTAGTGATTTCCAAAATTTCTTCTGATTTCAAATCTTGGCATTGTTTCATAAATTGTTGATGGATCTGTGTTCTAGTGGCTCTTGTTTGGTTATCAAGGCATTTCAGTTTGTACTTTTGTTCATTTAATAATCGTTGCTGTTTCTTTTGAAAGTCTTCATCAACCATTTTTAAATAATCTAATAATTCTGGATGTTGATTCTCCTCACACAGTTTCAATTCGAATTCTAACTTTTGTAATTGTGTATTGTAAAGTCTGTCTTTTAATTGTGCAAATTTGATTTCTATGGTCTTCAAATCATTCATCCCCGCCATTCGCTGTTCTTCTCTTTGACGTCTCTCTTCATCATTATCACTACCACCTGCCTCCTCTTCACCTTTTTCCTCTTCTTCGTCTTCTTTACTTTCTTTCATCTTCTTTTTATCTTTCTCCTCTTCCCCATCATCGTCCTCTTCCTCCTCCTCCTCCTCCTCCTCCTCATCTTCTTCCTCTGCTTCTTCCTCTGCATCTCCCTCATGCTCTTCCTCACTAGGTTCTGCTTTCACTTTTTTCACAGGTGATTCTTCACCGCTATTCTCTTCAAGAGGTCTCTTAACATTTTGATCTTCATCTGTTGTGGATTTCCTAACTTCCTCTGACTCTGATTTCACAGAGGACAGCTGTTCTAATTCTGATTCTCTATCCTCCATATCGTCCATACGGTCAGTTTCTACATCACTGGAGGGCACCACAAGGTCTTTGCCATTATTGGTACTCATATCAATTAAACACAAAAAACAATCAGTTTATTATTTAAATAAATAATCCCTTTTCCTCTTCTCAGTCAAAATCAGATTACGAAATCTGGGCTGTGCAAGAAAACAAAAAAAAATTAAATGTGCTCATGATATCCAAATATCGAAAAATTAATATTTTGTAACTATAAAATATAATTATTTACCACCTTTAGCCTTAAAAGCTTGGGATCTCTTAGTGAGTCTCTTTTTATGTCTTGGTTTTTTAATTCTTGGACCACCAGCTTTAGCTCTTTCACCCTCAATAACGAGCCTACCAATGGTATTCCTATCACTCTTATTTAACACCTTTGCACGACCAATGATGGTCTTCTGCTTATCATTCAACCCATCAGTCTTCTTTCTAACCATGTCATTATTTCTCTTCATTTTTTTACATCTTGTAACACGCAATGGTCTACCATCAAGTTTTTTACCATCTAATAAAAGAGCCTTGGAAACATAATTAGTATCATTAAATTGAACAATTGCAAACCCCTTACCAAATGAGGTTTTTGAATCTCTCACAATTCTAACATTTTCAACAACATTCTTAATATTAGATTTCTTTTCAATTAATTTTTCATTGAAATATTTCCAAAGCTTTTCTTCTGTTTCTTCAAATGCAACATTACCAACGAAAACTGATAATTTGTTATCCTTTTTGGATGGATGTGTTAAATGATCAACTCTAAGATGATGGTCACTGTAAACTTCCCCGTTAATTTTCACTGCCTTTAAGGAGATATCCTTCTCCTTGAAGACAACATAACTGACCATTGATGCCTCCATATCAATTTCCTTTGAAATATATGCAACCTTCTTTGGTGCATTAGTTTTAGAATGCAAACTTCTAAACCTTATTGATTCAATGTAATTAATACCCTCTGGTGCTTTTAAAAAGTCATTAATAAATCTTCTAAATGCCTTAGTTTCCTTCTTGGATGACATAACTGATGTTGGAACATTGCCAATAAATATTGTCTTTTCTGCATTACCAAATTCCTTTTGTTTCAAATCAATGATCTTGGCTTCCAAATTCTCATCATCTTCTTCTTTACCTTCCTCCTTGTCATCACTGTCTTCTTCATTACCTTCCTTTTCTTCATCATCGTCTTCAACATCTTCTTCAATTAATTTCCTCATATATCTATCTTCCAAATCGTCATCATCCTTTCTTTTTTTAGTTTTGGTCTTTGGAATTTCATCCTTGACCTCATCTTCTTCAGAATCAACATCCATTTCTTCAGCTTGTTGCTTTTGTTCTTGTTTTTTGGTTTCAAGGATGTTTTTCTCCTTTTCAATCACCAATAATTCGTTATCAATGACAGATGGCTTTGCAAAAAGCCCACCAAAAGCATTACTAGATTTTTGAGATCCGAAAAGGTCGTTACTTCCAGACATGTTTATCTATTTAATATCAATTGTTAAGGTGTTAAGGGAAGAATTTTTTTTTTTTTCATTAAAAAAATATTAAATGGAATCTACACAGCCTGAAAAGTTTTTTCAATTGCTCATGTTCAATTATTTTATCTTTAGATGTGTCAAAGTATATAGAAAGAGGGGAAAAGAGGGGAAAAGAGGGGAGAACTAAGAGCATGATATTTCAACTACCAATTCTTAATGGTATCGTAACTGGTATAAACCATTAACCCACAACCCATGATAAATATAGACCCACATGCAAATTTATCAATGAATCTCAATTCATTACGAAAACACCCCCAGTATAGCATTGGTGGGTAGATATAAATAAGGGGGATACAAGTGAAACTACCAACAAGTGAAACAAATTTATCCAAATGATTCGACCCTAGATAAGCAACAGCAGTCATGATGAATATGATAACCACCCTTAAAACATTTTTCAGAGTTTTAATAAATACATCTGACTTACCAGATAACAATCCCTCTTGATTAATTAAATTTGGATTTGCTGATTTCACTGATGAGGCCGATGACGTAGAGACAAATTGCAACAGGGAATCTGAGGGTGGCTGTAAAATTATTGAATCATAATTAGGATTAGGGTCTTGACCACCAGATAATAATGATAATGCCTCTGAATTTCTTCTTATTCTTTCCTTCCAAGTGCCTCTCTTCTTATGAAACAAACAATGCTCAATAATCTTGATTGCAGGGAAAATCTGAAGAGGAGCTGATAATAAAATGGCTAAAGCGTAACATAGTTGCACAGTCAATGTAATAGAATTTCTAGGAAAGTTCATTAAAATAACAGTTTTCACATCGTCACCATATGACAAATATGAAATACTTGCTAATGATGTAAAAACTATAGTGACAATTCCCATTACCAAAATCAACAATTGATCAAATTTTTGAGGTTCCTTCATGGATTCTTGAATAGGGATCAATAAACCAATTCCCTCGTAGGCAAAGACAGCGGTACCAATAAACAAGGACCAAGAATTGGAATTAAAGAGCGCAACCTTTTCAGAAATCCCATTCTCAATGAGGTTCCACGTAGATTCAGAATAAATGTAAACTAATCCCATAAAGATAAATGCATCAGCAATCAATGCCGTAAAGCCCAGTTTTGAAATCTTTCTTGTTAATGACAATGGGACAAATATAGTTAATTGAAGTAGAATGAAAAATCCAACTGTGTAATCTGCTTCCCAAATTAAATTATATAACTCTTTAAAATTGGCACCAACAAAGACAACATAACTTGAAGCAAATCCCATTTGAGATAAAACAAGTGAGAGTAAAATCAGGGTTCTAACTGTTCCTCCATAAATTTTAAGTCCCGCATCACCATAACCAGAAACTCCACATTTTTTGGTTGTATTGATCAAAATAATGAAACAGTAATAGGACAAGAGAGAAAATAAAACAATCATAACATTACAAAATAATAATCCACCATTTGAAAACCCCTTTGGTAAAAATATAACACCAGTTCCCAGAAATGCCTTCAAAAGTAGCAAAAATGCCTTTAAGGTAGATGCTTTACCCTTTTTGTGCTTATCATGATGTTTATTTTTCAATTCTAATTTTTTCGATCGGGATTGCCGGATTTTAGTGTGTAAATTAAATGACAATGATCCAGGAATGGAATTGAAGGAGCCTCTGTTGATAGTTGGTCCATCTATTGACCTCACTGGGTGCAAAAGCTTAGTACCATTATCATCTTCATTATCATCATGAATTGTTTCAAAGTTGTTATCGTCTTCCTCATCCTCTTCAAACTCAGTTTCAGTTTCGGTTTCAAATTCAGACTCATCATCTTCTCTTAAATCTTGACCTGCAAAATGTCCATATAATGCCAAAAATTGAAAGAAATTTTGAGTAACTGGTCCTCTATGTTTATGAGCCAATTCACTATTTTTGGCCAAAAAGTTTCTCCTAAACCCTCCTGGCAAAACTAATTCTCTTGGTGACAAATCAGTCACTGGATCGTCAACAGTAGTATTGGTATTTCTTCTACTAGAATCCATTTCAAGTTTACTAAAACTAGCAACCCTTTTCACCGAAGAGTCCTTTCGATCTTGTACCCAATTCTCTATATCTCTAGTTAAAAACCCGCCCTGGCTCTTCATAGTTGAGTAATTAGTACCGGCTGGTTCCGCTGACTCCGTATCAGCATATTTATCATCTCGATCATCACCTGGCAAATGTCTTTCAACAATACCTGTTACCTCTTTATTTGTCAATGAAGTTTTCGGGTTATTGAGTGCATCAGCTGGTGAACTAGATACAGACACTAACAAAGGATTTGATCCCTTTTTAGACCTAGCAGCTACAGATCTAGATATAGAGGCACTAAGTAAGCTTTCCCTTCTAAATGATCTTGAATTCCCATTGTCCTCCATAAAGGTCATAGGGTCTACTTTCTTAAAGGAAATTGGCTGTGATGGTATTGTATCCTTTTGATCTATTGGGGGAGTATTCGTATTCTCATTATCCTTGTGGGTATTTTCATTATTATCTAGTATATCCTTTCTGATATACTTTGCAGAAAAATTTCCCGTTTTAAAAACGGATTCACTTCCTTCACTCTGTTCCAGCCTTTTCTGTAAATTGAAATCATTTGCTGACATCGTACCAATCCAGATGCTGTTGACGTGGTTTATTTATGCAATAGGGAAAAGGGTAATTAATTATTTATAATTTAATTTCTAAAAAAAATGTGGCGCACAACCCGTTTTCTACTCATGCGAGTTTGTTAATATCACCAAATTCTTTTATCAGCCATTTCAAATCTTACAACGCTCTCCAATTTTCTATCTAAATTCTTTGAAACCTTTTGAAGTCTCTTTTGTTCGTGATCTAGCGGAATTTTCTCACCCTTTTCATATAAATGCTGTCGAACATCGCTGATATCGCCTTGTTGAGGATTAGGAATACCACTGACATAATCCTGTAAAGGTGGCATATCATTCCCATCTTCCAGAGTGAAGGTAGCACATTGTAGTAATACCAGAGAAATGACCAATCTCATAAAGAACATGATGCCTATCCCAAGGATAATAGAAATAACAAATAGGGTACGATAAATCCAGGATAATGTGCTTGTAACCTGCCAAACATATTTAAGCCATGGAAATAGTGTCAACCTGAAAAAGACCACAATTACAGCAAACACAGGAAACCCTGTTCTCCTCACTAAAACATTAGGGGATCCATCTTTATTATTGAAATTATTACTATTTGATTTGAATTCTGCAACAAAATCAGATGCCATTATAGCATTGTACTTTTTGTAAATCTTTGGCTTGATTCTATTAAATCTCACAATATATGCGTGCTTTAACCAATCCACCAAAAGTTCAGATCCAATAACAACAATGGATGGACCCAATAAAAGCCCCAACCAATCATCAACCAATTTTGAAGATGTTAGATTACTATACCATGAATTGGGCTTAATATTTCTAAAGATATCTCTAATTGAGGAACTGTTGGCACAAATTTGTAGTAAATTTCTAGATGATATGATAGTGAGCATTACCAATAAGAGGAATCTTTCATTTAAATCTGAACAAGCTATTTGAAACAATCCCTCCCTTTCTGTTCTTTTGAAAACGGCACCTTTCAATTCACTAAATTGGTTAGAAAGAATCATTGTAAGTAAAGCATTAGAATATGAATTAATGGCAACATTAAGGGCAATGACTTGGTAAACTAAAACATATGAATGGAACCAAAGATATATATACATCACCAAAAAGAGTCCACTGAATCCAAGTATTTTAAGGGCATTGATTTCCAATTTCCTTTTGCCTTTCATAGATTTTGATAAAAAGAAATCGTCACTATAAACCAGTTTCATTATATCTTGACCACTGGCACTTAGTAAACGATCAGCAATTTCTAAAACTTGAACCATGAAAAATAACTTAACTGCCGCCCCTGCTCTAATGTTGTGATATATTTGGCTTGTATCCATTTGAGAAAGTTTAAGGAAGGTAAATGCCATCACTGTAATTGAAATCAAATCATTTTTATATTGCATTAATAGTTTAATATTAGACATCATTGTTGGCTTTCTCTTTATTTTAGAAAAGTATTTTGATTTCATTGATTGGTAAATAAGCCTTATTGTTTGTATAACAAACCTGAGCGGAATGACCACTAACCATTGAATGAATACAACAAAGAAATAAAATAATCCAAATGTCATGAAGATTTCTAAATTCAACGGTAACTTTGCGTAATTCATCAATATATCTAATGCAGTCTTTTCTTCGTGATCATGACTTTCTGTTTTATTATAAGTGGTGACCTTATCATCCAAATTAAGTTCAGATAAAAGCAGTTTCCAGAACTTTGAAGTATGCGACTGGCATTTGGCACTCGAAACATTACCATAACCATCGTCATTACCCTCAACCACCCTTCCACCCCCGTTCTCTACATGTTGCTCAACACTGACATCAACCACCAGATTTGGGGCCACTTTCGATCTCGATACTACCCTTTTAGATTTCATCCCGCATGAATTGGACGTTTGCATGTATTGAGAACATCTACATTATATAAACTTTTTAATTTTTTTAAGTGATTATCAGAACAACATATACCAATGTTCCATTTAAAGCGGTATAGGAGGTTAGTTGTGGTTTTGGTACTACTCGTAGTATTAGTTTACCAGATAGAGACCTTACATGGTGCTGTTTTAAGTGTTATTGGGAATTCTGGTTATAGTAAGAACATGTTATTACGATCGGCACCAATAGAAGTTGAAGGAAAGATCCAATTTGATCCCTCTTTAATTAAATATATACCACATGAGACATTGTTTCAAACTTATCGTTCCCATCAAATTGAGAACCCAAATAATGTTAATTGGGAGAAATTAGCATACGTGTTTTACGCAACGGACCCTGCACGTTTATTGAGCGTTTTAATTAATATTCATCAATTAGAAGTGTTAGGGTCCAAAGCTCAATTCGAATTGATCTATTCTTATGAACATCCCCTAAATGAGTATCACAAGAGGGAAGACGCTTGGAACCTTTTATATCCAAATGATGAGTTTGATGCTCAAATGCCCAAGGACCCAATATTGGATTTATTGAAAACAAAGTTCAGTGTGAATATTAGATATTTGCCATCATTATATAATATCAAATCCAAACCGGGTCAATATTGGGGGGACTCATTTACTAAATTGCATCTTTGGCATATGACCGAATATGATCGGATTATTTATTTAGATACGGATGGATTCATACAAAGGAATATGGATATCTTATTCTTTGCTCCACCAAGTGTATTGGCTGCACCATTGGAATATCAGAATGTTCCCCAAAGGAAAAAACAGGGCTTTATGTCTGGTAAATCATCGACTTTATCTGATATACCGCCAACCCCTCTTGAAAATACATTGTTACTAAAGGACCTGCATAACAAATACATTTCAAATGAGGAGCAATTTGATAGAGCTTTTTACTTAAAACTCTACAATGCTTTACCTGATGTGAACCTTGCAATGGAGATTGGTCATAAATTTGATCCTAAATGGAATATGCGAATCAATAGTTATGTGATGGTTTGTACACCAAATGATGATGTTTGGAATTGGGTTAAAAATAAAACGAAACAATTAAGTTCTACATCATGGGATATGGAATTAGTCAATGATATTTGGAACTTAAATGGATTGTCAGAAACCAATTCTAATTTTTTTAAATTGAAAGATGGTAGTATAATACCCTCCGTTATGGTATTACCTCATTCCCCATATGCATTATTATCTGGTGAATATAGGAAAACGCTTCATGAGCATGCTCAATATATTACCCCACCGATCTATTTTGGATCATTTGGTGATCCATACTTTGAGAAAATGTCATTAAGGGAACTTCAAAGGACATATGGAGTTGATGTTGAAGATATTGAAGATCCCTGGGGGGATTTTGACAGCATTGGTCTTTGGGATTGGGCTTGGAGGTTTTCAGCAGATGCCATTAAAAATGAGAAGAAAATATGGACTAGAAAACGGTCAATTGAAATTACCAGTGACGATGAGCATATTACTGAGCAATCAGAAGAAGTGAAAACATTATTTTATGCAGGAATGGGGTTGGAAAGGTATGGGTGGTCTCCTGAAGGAATTAGTGAAGAATTATATTACTTGCACTGGAGTGATTACCCCTTACCTAAGCCATGGGAAATTTTTAGTTTAAATTCATTAAAGACAATGGATTGGGTTAAATTGGCATTATGGTGTGATTCAGTTTATTATGAATCAAATGATATGAATTTGAAACCATTGGATGATGTTGTCGATGTATCTTTCAAAAGATGTTGTGATTCAAGGGGGGCAGAAGATCAATTTGGGGAAACTGTTTGTGAAAATAGTATCATTCAATGGAAAAGGCTTTATACTAGCTATTGGAGGGTCATGAATATTTATAAAAACTCATTTTGAAATTTAGAAAAGTGACATACATATGTGTACATATAGTTATACAATTTAATTGACAACGTTATTCCAAATGTTCAATTCAAGACCATTCAAGATATTTTGAACGCAAGTTTCACATGCCTGTTGGTAAGCTTCATTTGTTGATACGCCAACATGGGGAGTCAATGAAGCTGAAAAGTCATTATCAGCAACCCAAAATGGATCAATTTCTGGTTCCTCAGTAAAGACATCCAATCCAACATGATCGACTTTACCCTGATGACAAGCTTCCTTTAAGTCATCACTATTTATAAGTGAGCCTCTACCAACATTGATAATGATAGAACTGTCATTAAGGACATCAAATATTCTTTTATTTAAAATACCTTCAGTATGTGGATTACCTGGTAAACATAATATAACAATATCCCTACCACTACATGCTTCTACTAAATTGTTAATTGAATCAATCACCACATTTAAATTATCAATAGGTTGACCTTTATTGTTCATCCCCTGTGTATATTTATCAACATTTCTAACAAGACCAACAATCTCCATTCCAAGAACATCCAATCTTTTAGCAATTTCCTTCCCAATTCCTCCATAACCAATAATGACAGCTTTTAAACCTCTAGATCTTCTAGTATATTTATTTTTATAAACATGACCAAATGAAAAGTTATTGTTTTGAGCATGAGTTGGATCAACATCTGCTCTAATCTTTAAAGTTGAAGCTTTACCTGTTTCTTGAACAGAACGTCTAATATGATCATTCCACGATTGGAATTTTCGAACACCAGATAAAACATGCCACATAGCACAATCTGCAACATCGGATTGAGCCAACCCCGTTGGAACATGACATAAATTGATATTTCTAGATCTCAATCCATTTAAATCATTACCACCATAACCAGCGCTACAAAGTCCAATGACCTTTAGATTAGGAGGTAATTTGTTGATTCTTTCAAGAGACATCAATCCACCAATTGGGACAAATCCAGGATAAGATCCATAAATTGCAACGGCTTCCGAATATGGGTAAATGGATAACTTCGATAAAACATCCTCCTCATTTGTTAATGGTAAGGAGACCAAATTATAACTGTTTTGGAGATATTGATATGATGGAATATCTGGGGGTATTGGTATTAAAGTTATTATAACAGGTTTGTCATTAATCATGATTCAACAGTTTTAACGTATAATGAGGAGAAGTGTAAATAAAAATCAAAAAAAAATATCAAAAATTAATGTATATAATAATAAGCTGCAGGCAGATTAAAGAGCAATATAATAATAGACGGAATTAATATTGCGGTAAAAATATTTGGTTAAGAATAAAAAAGAGGATAAGAAAGATATATATAAAGACTTTGCAGAACTAAATGTAACGCCATTAAATTAGATACAATTCAAGGTCAAAAAAAAACATTGGTAAAAATGGAATGTATATCATTGCATCATCATTAATTTGGGAATTGATGATGTATTTAATGAATGGATTATCTAATGATGGTGTTCACCAGTACCCAAGTAGTTCAACTTGTAAACGGACCCACATTCCCAACATCTAGCAACCTTTTCGGTAGTTGGCTTCAACCACATGACAACGTGAGAACCAGCTGGGGCACCAGTACAACCAACGTATCTGAAATCATCATAAGAATCAATAATGATTGGGTCAGCCATAGTACCCTTTCTAGAAGCATCAAGTGGTTCAGTTTCGAAAACTTCAATACCTTCCAGCTTACCAAGCAATTCAAATCTTTCAAGACCGGTAGCTTGTTGAAGATCAGTTGGGACTTCACCTGCCTTAGCACCTTCACCGACTAAATCGTACTTGGTCTTAACTTCACTCAAGGTCTTTGCGCTCTTGAATTCTGGGGTGGCATTTCTAGCAATAGATGAAGTAGAAAACAATCTAGCGTTTCTAGCAAGTCTAATGGTTTGTCTGAACATCTGTTTGAAATTAACAATGTTAGTAAATGTAATTGATTAATAGAATATTTATTTAGATATTATTAAATATAGTGGATGGTTCAATTCAGTTTGATTTATTGTCAATTCCAATTTCATTTCAAAATAAAATAACCAATCATAGTTGTTTGTTTAATGATAGCTATGGAAGTCAACAATGGATGAATAACCCTGTGGCGGGCCCTTTTTAACGCGTATATTAATTAATTCAAGTAATGACAAATCTTCCATCATTCAATATCCAAATAGATTATAATGAAACATACTATTATTGATTGTTTATTAAAGAACAAGATTCAATATTCAGGTGGGTTACTTGAATGGTATTTTTTTTTTTTTCTTCTCTCCAACCACCAATTTGCTGCTGACATAAGCAAATCACACTATAAGAAATTCTCGCATTTCATTGGTCCAAAGGAAATGGTCTGTCACGTGCCAAACACGTGACCATGACAAGGGCTAGAGGGCTAGCGCGACAGAATTTACATGTTGTGTTTTGGGCGCACTGCGTGACTGTGTTTTTGGCAGTTTCCCCCACGGCCCTCGCCTCCACCACCGATGAATTTTCACACAATTTTGAGAAATTTCATTAAGGTGTTAAAGATCATCTAACAAAAAAGGTATGTACCATATCCTAAGTATGGTTGATGTGTGTTATAATTTGAATTGTGGAATCAATAGAAACAGAACACTTTTTATATGAATGAATGAATCCCAACGTTTATAGAATCCAATCAAATATTAAGAATATTGATTTAAAATTTGAAATTTTAAGGAGGAGAGTCCAATGGCACATTTGTTAATGATTACGAAAATCTTTGAACTATTAATTGAACATTTAAATCAAATAATCAAACATTAATGAAACACACTTTTAACCATTGTATTACTAATTTTTTAATTCATTGATGGGAAACTAACATTAAAAATTTTTTTTTTACAACAGCAAATATGCCAAAGAAGAGAGCTTCCAACGGTAGAAACAAGAACGGTAGAGGTCACGTCAAGCCAGTTAGATGTGTTAACTGTTCTAGATGTGTTCCAAAGGATAAGGCCATTAAGAGAATGACTATCAGAAACATGGTTGAAGCCGCTGCTGTTAGAGATATCTCTGAAGCTTCTGTCTACGACGAATACCCAATTCCAAAGATGTACAACAAGTTGCACTACTGTATCTCTTGTGCTATCCACTCCAGAATTGTTAGAGTTAGATCCAGAACTGACAGAAAGATCAGAACTCCTCCTGTTAGACAAAGATTCAACCAAAACGCAAGAAGAGTCTCTCCAGCTGATGCTGCTAAGAAGGCTTAATTGTCTTTTTCTTTTATAGGAATTGTATAAGAACCAATACTAATTAGTGATTGATTAATTTCTCTCCTTCTTCTCTCTCTATTACATAAGAACCTTCACCTTCACCGTGTCCAGCTACACTTCTCTATGAGAATGTTGAGGTGAACCCCCCTTCCCCAGCTTATTTTTATTTTTATTTTTTTTTTGGTCTTGGTCTTGGTTTTGGTTTTGGTTTTGGTTTAATTTTTTTTTTTTTGGTGCTAATATAATTTAACGTCCATCTTTAATTTAATATTAACAAAAAAACAACAAACGTTTGAATTTATAATGGAGGACTCCAATTGGAAATTTAGCCAATGCTTTGGTGATAAGGGGGATATTGAGAATATTACTGAAGCAGATATCATTTCAACAGTAGAATTTGATCACACTGGTGATTATTTGGCCACTGGTGATAAAGGTGGACGTGTTGTTCTGTTTGAAAGGAACGAAGGTAAAAAGAACTGTGAATATAGATTTTATACTGAATTCCAATCTCATGATGCAGAATTTGATTATTTGAAATCACTTGAAATTGAAGAAAAGATTAATAAAATTAAATGGTTAAAGAGATTTAATCAATCTAATTTCCTTTTATCAACAAATGACAAAACAATTAAATTATGGAAAATCTTTGAAAAACAAATTAAATTAGTTTCTGAAAATAATTCAACTAATGATGATTTAAATTTAAAATTTAATAATCAACTTTCATCAAAATTAACTCAAAATCAACTTAATGCATTTTCAACAAATCCAAATTTAATAGTTGCAACTGATATTAATAAAGAATTTATGGCTAATATTAAATTACCAAGACTTACATATCATGATACAATAACTGCAGCTCAACCTAGAAAGATCTTTGCTAATGCCCATGCATATCATATTAATTCTATATCAGTTAATTCTGATCAAGAAACATTTATTTCAAGTGATGATTTAAGAATTAATCTTTGGAATTTAGGTATCGAAGATCAAAGTTTTAATATAGTTGATATAAAACCTGCTAATATGGAAGAATTAACAGAAGTTATTACAAGTGCAGAATTTCATCCTTTAGATTGTAATTTATTCATGTATTCATCATCTAAAGGTATGATCAAATTAAATGATATGAGAATGAATTCACTTTGTGATAATCATGCAAAGGTATTTGAAGAATATACTGATCCATCAAATCATAACTTTTTCACTGAAATTACATCATCAATATCTGATGTTAAATTTAGTTCAAATGGGAGGTATATTGCATCAAGAGATTATATGACTGTTAAAATTTGGGATATTAATATGGATACTGAACCAATTAAAACTATTAATATTCATGAACAATTAAGAGAAAGATTATGTGATACTTATGAAAATGATGCTATATTTGATAAATTCGAAGTTCAATTCTCTGGTGATAATAAATCTGTTATGACAGGTTCATATAATAATAATTTTATGATTTATCAAAATTCTGTTACTCCTGAATGTTCACCAGAAGAACAAGATCAAGAAAAGGAAATTACATTACAAGCTGATAAATCAGCTTTTAAAGCTAAAAAATCACAAACAAAGAGAAAGAATTTAAGTATGTTAAATAAAATGGATGCTGATGCAATGGATTTTAAGAAATCAATTCTACATTTGAGCTGGCATCCAAATGAAAATTCTGTTGCAATTGCTGCAACTAATAATCTTTATATATTTTCTGCAGTGTGAAAGATGTTAATTGATTAACATTTCTTTTTAATGATAAGGACAATTGGATGGTATTTTATACTAAATTAATAACAAAGTGAAAACCAAATACAAAATATAAAATTAATCAAATCAACCTTCTCAGTATTTTAATTAGTATACATCAATCAATCAACTAATCAATTGATTATGTTGTTAACTTCATTGGTCTTTCATTAATATATACACTTTTTTCTACTTTGTCTTTTTAAATCTTTTAATAAATACGATTGTTTAATTTAATGTTGGTTTACATTTTCAATAATTGGAATTTAATTTAAGCTGTGGGAAATATTGCTTATATATAAAAAAAAAGTCATACAAAACAAAACAAGACAAAACAAAACAAAACAAATCAAATATGAGTTTGTTTTTAAAATAATAAACTCAAATAAATTGCTAAAATTTCAAATAATCTAAGCGGGGAAAATAAAATAGAATAATTGTGTAATGGTATTTCAATCAAAATTGATTAACAACTAATTTATTTTGGGTGTCTGTTACAGTCACTGTTCCAGAACAAGGTCTTGTCACCATCACCCCAGAAGAAGTCAACTTTTCTAATGTTCAAAAATTGGTACTTTGGAACAGGCCATTCTTCATCTGACAGATGCTTGGTATGAGCTCTGTGTTCAGCGTGTTCTGATTCAACAAAGTAAGTGTTGACAGCGGTGGCAGCAATGATTGGCAGAGCAAGGAAAAATGAAACCTTCTTCCAAGTGGCAGATGAACCTTGTGCGTGATGTTCAACAGCTTCAATGTGTTTGGTGAACTTTTCAGCTTCACCAGCTTGAGCGTGAAAAGCTGGCTTGTCAAGAGTAGATTGGAATCTTCTACCAGTGATTCTGGCGTTTCTAGCAATGGTTTGTCTAAACATTGTTTCTATTACTTATAATTATCTTGTTTCAGCTGTGGGAAAACAAAAAAAAATAATAAAAAATCAAGTGTGTTGAAAATCTTCCCACCGGTTCAACTTTGGAAATGCTCTAAATTCATTGGACAAGAACATGCTCAGCACGCTCATGGCGACTAAGGAGTTCCTTAGCAACAAGTTGAGTTCCCTTTAGTTGGTTCCCCACCGTGACCCATCCTGGTCTAGTGTTATGCTGACGACCAAATATTTCAAGCTTACGCACTCCATCACCAACCATTCGTTCAACCATACCATACAACTCATCAGGTTTTCTACTGGTTTCTCTAGTACTTGAAATTAAAATTTGGGGGTCAATCCCCTTGTTTAACCATTTAGGATTACCCTTGACACCAATAAGCAGATGCTCCTTAGAATGATTAAGCCAATGTCCAGTACGTCCAGTTGAAATCGTTCTAATAAGTTGTGATGTCTTAATCCATGTTAATTGATTCTCAACTTCGTACCCCCAACGTTTAAGAAAGTCACGTCCAGTTTCAATTGTACGTCCTGTAACCCAAAGAAAAAATAATCCTTCCCTTTGAAGTTTGTCCATTCTTAGAGAAACTAATTCATCATCCTTCAGTGATGAATAATTAAGATTCATATGAATGGTCCATGATGGATCAGCAATAACGACTCCAAAATCATCACCTAATACAGAAAAATCTAATTTGGTGATATCGCAATTAATCCATTGTCTTGGTAATGTCTCCTTAGTGTATAAGGATGTAGGTTCACCTCTAGTGAAATCCCAAATTCTCATACTTTCTATAATTTCCTTATTATGAGTTTCAACTTCTGGTTCGATATCCCCATATTTTAATGGCATTAATTGACCATAATGAACATATCTACATGTAGAAATTTTATGACAAGTGTCAAGATATGAACAATCTCCTAATTTTGTATCGGTTTGTGATTGAATAATTGGAATGAAATGTAATTTCTCTTGAACACATTTGCTCAATGATATATATTTAGAATTACAATGACCATCATTAAGACACTTTTGCAACTTTTCCTTGTTCAATTTGCAATAATTTGTGTTTTGATCAAATGTTGTTAAGGTAGATAATAAGTTAGCATGATCGTGGTCTTCACAACAATCAAAAAATGGTTTTCTTTCTGTTCTAATTCTTGCACGCTCTCTTTGTAATGCATGTGAGGAACATGGGGTATTAAGCAAATATTCTAATTGCTCTAAACGATTAGATCTAGCTGTCAATGTGTACACATCATCTAATGATGAAGGCACTAATTTCTTATTAGCTAAAATCTTCACTGGATAAACATCGTTGTTTGATTTTGGGGGGTTTGTCCCCTCTATTAGATCAAGCAAATCCAGCAATCTTGAATCTTTCCCTTTTAGGATCTCTTGCTTTGGCACCAGACCAGTATCGCCTTCCTTGTTCTTATCAATTGCGCCTAGAAGCTCAGATGACGCGTAATCCGACACTGGGAAATTTCCATTTAATGATGTATTAGTGCAATCTTGATCCTTTGCACTACTTGAATTATCACCATTGCTATCAGAACTTGATGGAGGTGAAAGTTCTTGACTCTTTCTTAAAAGCAAACCCAATGCCAATCTATTGATATAAGTAATTCTGCAAAAGCATTTAAAGGGATCATCATATGTGACATCTAAACCATTCAAGGGGAAACAATCTAACATACCACCATTGCTCATATCATTAATTAAACGCAAATACTTGATGAATTGCAACCAAGAAACTTTATCCCTCCCTTTTGAATATGCTGAGGAAACAAAACAAAAGTAAATATTAGGCAAAAAGCCATCAACTGGGCTTCCTGTTAACAACACTGACCAATCGATTAGAAACCGACAGATTTCAGTAGCCTTTCTGTCCATTTCAATGGGGGAAAACGAAAAGTTGAGCATTTGAATAAAATATTAATATTTTTTGATCTCCTTTGTTTACACGTCAATTTTATCATTTAAAGACATCAATTGGTATAGTAAGAAAATATGGGAGAGGTAGAAGACGCCGTTGAGAAAGTGACGGTGTCCTCAAATAAGTATGAGGAGTGGATTAAAATGGTCACTGATAATAAGATCACTACACAAAACTCATGGAACGTGGCTCTCATTGATTATTTTTATGATATGTCCTTGTTAAAGGATGGTGATCGAATTAACTTTCAAAGGGCATCTGGTGCTTTGGATGGGTGTGTACGAGTGTACGCGTCTCGTGTGGATTATGCTGCTAATGAAACAGGAAAGTTAGTCAATGGATTGACATCAAGTGCTGATAACGTCAACCATGATGAAGAAAATGATACAGAAGATGGAAATGATGAAGAGAATGATCAGATAGGTAGTAAGGGAAGGCAACAAAGGAAAGAAAACTTCAAATCACGACAGCGAGACTCAAAGGCTACATTATTTAGCTCATTTGACAAGATCAGAATGAAAGATTCTGAGAAGCCAACAAAAACAGACCCTATTTTTAAAAGGGCAATCACTGAATTTGATGAAGGGGGTGCTAAGAGTTTACTCAATAATCTTCTAACAATGGATTCTAATGGAACTGTAATATTCACCTCTGCACAGGAACTGGATTCTCGTAATGAATGGCAGAGGGTTGATTTCAAGGCAATTGAAGACATCCTAAAAAATGACAAGTCATTTGGTGATTTATCACCTTTAAAAAGATTAATAGCTAATGATTTGCCTCAAGGTGTTAATTTAGAGGATTCATATATACAAAATGATTCAAAAGATGAAATCAACAATGAAAATAATTCAGATTTGTCTTCTCTACCAATATCACCAAAGAAAACCACCAATAATATTTTGGCAGTAGCAACAACTGACACCTTACCAGAGATTGATGTTTTCAATTTAAGTTTCATGCTAGATTTTGATCTCACTGATTCAGCAACTATTTGCCCATCAAGTTCGTCACTTAAAGATATAGCTAAAGGTAAAATGAATGTTGGAGAATTAGCTTTAAAATTAGAAACATTGCCATTAATCAATGCTAACATACCTCATGATTTATCAACATCAGCCAATGATATTGATGAAGTTGAAGAACCTGAACTGTTTGATAAGAACCACTCAATGGTAATGGGCGACGATGTTTCTAAAAGAACCCAATATTCCCTTTTTCTTGATGATGATGATGATAGCGACAGTTCACAACCGAATTTGACTTTGACCAGATTATTTGATGAGCATACTTCTGAAGCAGTATCAAATTCTACTGTTAAAAAGGATGGATACACTAAAAGTGAAGCAATAATTTCATTGTTTGACTCATTAGTTAATAAGACAATTAACTATGAGAATCAATACGGTAAATCAAACGTGTTTTGGAAAATACGAGAGCTCAGAAAAAGTTTAAAGGAGGAAGATAAAGCAAGTGATGATAATAATAAAAGAAAATCCAAGCAGCAAAAGTCAACAACTGATTTTGATGACGATGAGTACATGATTGAAAATGAAGAGGAGAGTGATGGAGAGGAAGATGATAATACTGACGGTAAGGATCATAAAGTGAAGAGTAAAGATTACATTGATTTCACAGGGGGTGCATCTGATGAAGATTATGCTAAGTTAGAAATAGACGATCTCACAATGACGGAAGCGATTCTCTTTTCAAGGCCTCAATATTTGAGTAGAATTGTTTTGGCTACAGTGATGAAAACCCCCAAAGTTGATAAATATACCTTGAATGATGAGCTAAATTTTACGGCCAAAAGATTAGCATATTTGTCACTGAAACCGAAGAAAGAATTAAATAATGTATTGACAGGAGGGGTAACTAGATCAGCCTCCAACACTATTTTAAAATATAGCGATAAAGAACGAGAAAACCTTGTTGCCAATTCTTCTTTCTTTGCCAACAAATATCAGGATAATATTACTTTTAACGATGAACCAATAGGCGATATCTTGAATAATGATGATATTGAAGAATTTGACGTTCCTGACTTTGATGCCTGGGATTTAGAGGAACCTGTTGACTTTAGTAATGGACCAAAATCATCCCAGTCTCAACATTGGCTTATAAGTCAACGAAATAATCAAATTGCTTTCTCTAAAAAGTCTAAAAGAGTGGACATTCGTCTATTGAAGGCAAATATTTGGGAATCAATTGAAGAGCAAACATATAGTAAGAAAAGAGTCAACACAGAACAGATAACGAGGGAGGACAATGAAACCGATCAAAATAGCACTATAATTTCGAGTTCAGAAGATGATCTCGATCCAAATACATTACTAGAAAAGAATGCTTCATCAGAATTGATGTTTACAGATATTATTAACGATGCTATGAAAAAATATTCTGGGGATAAAAAGGGGGAACTTTCGACTTCATATTGCTTTATTTCACTATTACACTTGGCTAATGAACAGGGTCTGATTTTACAAAGCACAGATGAAAATGATGATATCGTTATTAAGCGGTAAGTCATAACTCTATGATTCTGTTTTTACATTTAAGAATATGTACAGTTATCTTTTAATAATAATTAATACCCAATTGCTTATCGATAAACTATAAATTTTTATACAGGAAATAAATTTAACCTTACCATTCTTGAGCCTTGTTACCGTAAGGAGACTTCTTGGTACCTCTGACTGGAATGATCTTGGAACAACCCATTTCAATGAAAGAGAATTGATCCTTTCTCTTCTTTTCGTATTGTTCAATAAATGATTCCTTAGTCAAGGTGATACCAATATCATCCAAACCATTAATCAAACAATGCTTTCTAAATTCTTCAACTTCAAAATGTTCAACAAGAATTTCACCATCAGGACCCATAATCTTTTGATTTGGTAAATCAACAGTGATTTCCTTACCAGCTTCAGCCAATGGATAAATCTTTTCTTCAATAATAGCGGCATCTAATCTAATTGGCAACAAACCATTCTTGAAGGAGTTGTTGTAAAAAATATCACCAAATGATGGTGCAATGATGGAACGAATACCGAAATCTTTCAAAGCCCATGGTGCATGTTCTCTGGAAGAACCACAACCAAAGTTTGGACCGGAACAACAAATAATTTGAGACTTGTTAAATGGAGCAACATTAAGAACAAAATCAGTGGCAACATCCTTACCGTCAGCACCCTTGACAAATCTTGCTTCGTAAAAAAGACCCTTACTCAAACCAGTTCTCTTAATAGTCTTTAAAAATTGCTTTGGAATAATGGCATCAGTATCAATATTAGCCTTAGCCATTGGAGCGGCAACGGAAGATAAAGTGATAAACTTTTCCATACCAATAGCACCTTCTGGGGCAGCAGTAGTAGATGGAGGAGGGATATCGTTAATTTCATCGGCTTCAGCTTCTTCTTCTGTCTCACCTGGAGCCAATGGTGCCTTTTCATGTTCATAAACTGCGTTTTGAAGTTCCTTATCTTCATCGGAATCCAATTCAATTTGTGGTTGATCAACATTATCGTTATACTTGAAATTTCTAATATCAGTAAAATGACCGGCAATACCAGCTGCCGCAGCCATAGCAGGAGACATCAAATGAGTTCTGGATAAAGCACCCTGTCTGCCTCTGAAGTTTCTGTTAGAAGTAGATGCACATCTTTCATAAGGATCCAAAATATCTGGATTCATACCAAGACACATAGAACAACCAGCTTCTCTCCATTCAAAACCAGAAGCTTCAAAGATTTTATCAAGACCTTCCTTTTCAGCTTGCTTCTTAACCAAACCAGAACCTGGGACAACCAAGGCTAATTTAACGGAATCAGCCTTCTTATGACCTCTGACAACCTTGGCGGCTTCTCTCAAATCTTCAATACGAGAGTTGGTACAAGAACCAATAAAAACTTTGTCAACCTTTAACTCTTGTAATGGAGTGTTTGGTTCCAAACCCATGTATTCCAAAGCAGCTTCAACACCGCTCTTGGCAATTGGATCAGAGAAGTCCTTTGGATCAGGAACCTTAGCAGTGATTGGCAAAGCATCTTGAGGAGAGTTACCCCATGTGATAGTTGGAACAATATCAGAAGCCTTGATAATAACTTCACTGTCAAAGACGGCACCTTCATCAGAGTAAAGAGTCTTCCAGTAAGAAAGAGCCTTTTCCCATTCAGCACCACTTGGAGCCAATGGTCTACCCTTAATATATTCGTAAGTGATTTCATCTGGAGCAATCATACCTGCTCTAGCACCAGCTTCAATGGCCATATTACAAATTGACATTCTAGCTTCCATAGATAAATCTCTAATTGCTTGACCAGCAAATTCAATGACACAACCAGTACCACCAGCAGTACCAATGACACCAATAACGTGAAGAACCAAATCCTTAGATGTAATACCTGGAGCCAATTCACCATCAATACGAATCAACATGTTTTTAGATTTTGCTTGAATAAGAGTTTGAGTGGCTAAGACGTGTTCAACTTCAGAAGTACCAATACCAAAGGCAAGAGAACCAAAGGCACCGTGAGTAGATGTGTGAGAGTCACCACAAACAACGGTGGTACCCGGAAGAGTGAAACCTTGTTCAGGACCAACAACATGGACAATACCTTGTCTGTCATCAGACATACCAAAATATGCCAAATTGAAGTCCTTGACGTTTTGTTCAAGAGTTTCAACTTGAAGTCTGGAATCTTCTTCATCAATAAATGTAGAAACGTTCTTAAAATTAATTCTGGAAATAGTTGGGATATTGTGATCAACTGTGGTTAAAGTACAGTCTGGTCTTCTAACACCTCTACCGGCATTTTTCAATCCTTCAAAAGCTTGTGGGGATGTCACTTCATGGACCAGATGTCTATCAATGTAAATTAAATAAGATCCTGTATCATCCTTGTGCACAATATGGTCTTGGAAGACCTTGTCATATAAAGTTTTTGCTGTTGACATCTTTTGGATAATGAACGAATCTCCTGTCAGTTAAAAGTAAGCACCCTGGCCACCTTTTAAGTAAGATGGAAAAAAAAAAAACCACCGGCCCGATACCGGCGCCGTTAAAGCTGTTTTCATTCCGGTGGCTCAGATGTCATTCAAAACGAGACAGTCGAAAGAGTCATATCCCAGCGCCTACTCATAACAATGGACATATCATTTACATATATAACAATCAAGTAACATCATTAAATAGTTCATTCGATAAAGGTGTACAATCAATTAACTTTCATGTTTGTTCCCGTCATTTTATGAAAATTAATTTCACTTGCGCTCAGCAAATCAGACCATCACTTTCTCAAAAACTTTGCATAGATACTAGCACCAACAGCTGCAATTGTTAATAATTCAATCCCCTTCAAAATATTGGTTTGTTTAGCTTCTCTTTTGATACACTCAGAATAAGGTATATCTGCTCTAAATGACACCATTGTATACATTGGTACCCAGTAATCAGGTATTAACCTCCCTAAAACACCATCCAGAGTTTTTCTGAATAAATAAAGTTGGGAAATAACCTTTGTTGACATTTCACGGTAGTTATTCAGAGCCAGTCTTAAAATAGATTTCAAATCTTCACCTCTGGTTTTAGTGTATTCAGAAAATGCCTCCTTTCTATTAGCTGATTTGTCCATCAGTTCTAAAAGAATACGAACATCTTCAAATCCACAATTCATACCCTGTCCATAAAATGGAACCATAGAATGAGCCGCATCACCAATAATAATACATTTGTCGGAATAATGATATTGAGAACATGTCACCTGCATTAATGCATTTCTTGGATTTTCCATAAACACCTTAACAATACTATCTGTTCCAACCAATTCCACAAAATCGGGAAACATTTCAATAAAGAATTCTTTAATAAGATCAGGAGAATTCAGTGATTCAGTCAATTCCCATGGCCCAAAAAATGTTGATGTAAAGGAACCGTCCCCATTAGCTAAAGCAATTAACATGAATTCCTTTCTTGGCCAAATGTGAAGGTGATTTGGATCAATTAAAAATTCATTTTTAGGTCCAGGAGGAATATAGAGCTCGAGATAACATTTATCAATATATTCTTGCTGGAAGTCCATCCTGACATATTTTTGTAATTGATATCTGACATTGGAGTAAGCACCGTCTGCACCAACTACAAAGTCAAATTCTTCAACTTTAGTTTCGTCACCATGTGAAATAAATTCAATTGAACATTTCCCATCATCTGAAGTGGGTAAATCCATTCTTGTAATCTTAGAATTAAATGCAGTTCGAATCTTATTATCATGTTTTCTATTGAATCTATCGATTTCAGTGATTAGATCTTCATTCAATTTAGCTCTATCAATAGAATTGATGGCCTCTCCAAAAAGACCATAAATTTGACTCTCTTGATTACCCTTTAAATCATGAATCATTCTACCTTTCATTGGAATTACCCCTTCCAATAATCTATCACACATTTCTGGATCAACGGCATTCAATCCGGCAATACCTCTAGCGGAGACCGCCAAATTGATAGATCTCAAATTCTTAACGCTAACAGTTCTTGGATCTGAACGAAGATCAAAAAGGCTCACCTCATAACCACGCTTGCCCAATCCCAAGGCCATCAAGGTCCCCACAAGACCAGCACCAACAACAGCAACTGATTCTGTCATGCCAGTACTTAATATTTCAAAGAAAGAAGATGAGTAAAAAAAATGTTTAGACATTACGCTGAAATTTTAAAAATGGTTCCATATTCACTATTATTTAATATTACATTCTCATTAAACAAGAAGAGTCCTTATGTAAATCAATATAGGATAATATAGTATAATATAATATTTTAAGGCCAGGAATGATCGTATGTATGTTTATATATAGCAATATAACAATAACTGGTCTATGTTTACCTAAGCGTTTCTTAAAACATCTCTTAAAAATCCACCCAACTTCTCTGCACCCTGTTCAAGAGCACCCTTTAAAGCTTCAATATCTTCACCAACGTATTTGTTAGCAATATCCATCATTTGATCTTCGATATTAGCAGAATTACCAGATCCAGCTCCCCTCCATTCAGATTCGGCACCCTCACCATAATAATCAGAGGAAGAAATAGCCTGAGCACCTGCGAATGCTTGTAGCTTGGTTTTAGCTTCTTGCGCCTTACCTTCATCGTAGTTACCAGTACCGTAAAATTGATCTGATGAGATACCCTTTTGTGCACCAAATCTCTTTGCAACATCACCAGTATAGTTAATGTCAGCGTATTTCTTTGCTTGTGGAGCTTGTTCTGGAGCATTGGATGCCGTCATACCAAATCCAAGTTTTGCAAATTGTTGCACAGGGACTTCAGTTGAAGACTTTGATGTAGAATCTTTGTTTTTTGATAAGTCGTTGTTCGAACTAGATAATGCTGATTTAGATCTATCCACAGGTTTAGCATTAAATAAAGAAGCAGGCGCAGCTTTAGCAACTGGTTGTTCATTAACAACATCGATTTCTTCTCTTGGATTATATCCCAATTCATTAGTTTCAGCTTCTTCATTTTTAGCTTCCTTAGCAAATTCATCAAAATCAAAATCATCAGAAGAGACCTTCTTAGCTGTTAATTTGGCTTTAGATCTTGCTGCTGCACCACCACCGCCACCTAAAATGTTCTTTTTGTTGAGAGGAGTAGATGACTTTGTAACAATTCTTCTGGAAGGTTTATTGGCATTGAGACTTGGAGTGGAACTGTTTTTTAAACCAGACAATGGAGTATTTGATCTTAATGGAGTGGCTGATTTAGATGATCCATTTGAGGCTGGTTTGTCCCACTTGGAAAAGAAATCATCACTGGAAGAAGTTGAATTTTCTTCTTCTTCAACATTCATTTGTGGATCATCCCACTCAAGAATATTTGGATGCCTTTTAGCATCTGTTTCTGCCTTTTTATCCAACTTCTCCTTGTAACTGGAGGCCACTGAGGATCCATACTTATCAATTCTTTGTAAATTCAATAAAGATGCTCCCCCATTTTTCATGAAATAGTCCTTCAGAGCATCGTTACCACCACACTTCATGTGGCGTAACTGAGAGTACGTCCATTTGGTATCCAAAGTAGATGATTTGACAAAAGAGATGTGAACCCCCATGTTTCTGTGGTTGGCAGAACATTGCAGGCAAACAAAGATCCCAAAGGGGATAGATGTCCACGTTGGGTTCTTTGCAGAACAGTCGAAACAAACCTTGTTCGCTGGAACACGTTGAAGCTTCTTGAAAATGGTCTTAATGTCCTCAGTAGCAACAAATTCGTCTTCCATTGGGGGGGTAAACTGGTAAAGAATTAGTTACACCTAGTTGATTTGTTTTTTTTTTACTCCCTTGCTGTTATTGTTTTGTTTCGCATTTAAACACCTACTTAATTATGCCATCTAAGAGGGCTAGAGTAGCAGAATCACCTAGAGGAGTAAACAAACGGATCTCTCTATTGGCTAATGGTGGCGGATCTCTTTTGAATGAAGATGAACACGTCATTGTACCAGATATTGATAAACAAAGTTTTGATAATTTGATCAAAGAGGTTACAACTAACCAAATGACAGAAGCTGATGTTTGGAATGTTAAGATCATTGATTATTTTGCTGAAATGAAACATTTGAGTTCCAATGGTGATGGCTCTATTAATTTTCAAATTGCTGGTACTGCTTTACATGGTTGTGTTTCAGTGTTATCAAAAAAGATTGATTCTACAGTTTCAGGTGCCAATACTTTAATGAATGGGTTATCAATCGAAAGTTCCAAAAATGACGATGAATTTAATGAAGACGACCCAGAAGATCCAGAATACAAAATGCATAAGAAAAAGAAAGTTCAGAAAATTGAAACAGATCCATTTAAGGTTGCTATTGTGACATTTAACAAAATTAAGGCATCAGACAAGGATCAGATATTTGAAATGAGAGATCCTGTTTTTAAAAAGTTTATTGCAGCCTTTGATGAAGGTGGTACCAAGGCATTATTAGCAAATACATTAAGAGTCGATACTTCAGGTCGTATCTGTATCGATGATGTTACAATCCACGATTCTTCTTGCCAATTTGATAAAGCAAATCAAGCTAATAACAAACAAAATGAATATTTCAACGAATCAATTGATGAAGATACTAAATCCTTTCTCAATGTTAAGAGCGAAAGTGAAAGTGAAGGAGATGGCTCAGATGATGAAAATACACAAACCCCCGATGACACAAAGTTGGATGCAATTTTAACAACTTCAAGTATAAATAAATGGCTGGATTCTAATTTATCTTCATTAATGGGGTTTGAAAATCTTAACCTCTGTAGTGAACTAAACGATATCAAAAGGAGTATTGAGGATGAAAAGTATGGTTTGGATTTTGTTAAATCTAGCATGGATAAAATTGAAAAGGAACAAGATCTGTTGCGTATTGTTGAGCCAAAATTTGATTACGATATTGAAGATTACTACAATGATGATGCGGTTGACTTTGGAGCTCCCCATTTCAGTGATGCTGATAACAATCATAACTCTGATGTCTCAACATCTTCTACCAACTTTAAAACATCACTAGATAACAAGTCTATCGGATTGGGAAGTAACAATTATCATTTATCTCAAGAGGAAGAATCTTTGCTTATTACCCAGCAAATGGAAGCTATGAAAGCCCTAGATGAAAAGTTTAAAAATCGATCCAAAAGACCTCAATGGAAGAATGATTGGAAAATCAAATTGGTGAAAAAGTCACAAGTTAGGGCATCATCTCCCATGATTTCTAAGGATTCTCAAGTAACAGTAAGAGATACACCCGAGAAGCGCGATGAATTACTGGAAGATGATTTTGAAGAGAACAATGAACCAGAATTTAATATCACTCAAAGGAAATCATCTCGTAAGGAAAATCTAATTGATTTTATTGACGGAAAGGATAATTTTTCTATCTTTGAGAAGGCTACCATTAAGATTGAGAAAGCTATCATTGTTAGAGAGACTACATTACACGATGAAAATACTTGGAGTTCAGAGAGATTGGTGAAATCATTTATTAAACCAAAGAGAAAATTTAGAAATATGTTTATGAGGAAGTCCGCTTCAATCCAACCGCTTGACGCAGATCAAAGCTTCTGGGCTAAGCAATATAATGACCAGGAAACAAATAGTCAAATAATTGATGATGATGCAGCTGATTTCCTCAAAGAAGCCATGGATGATGACTCGGGCCCCGCTGAGGATGCTTTGGAAGCCAGTCCATATGAGGATATGGATATAGGTGATGCCAATGGTTATGATTTTGATGCCCCATTAAATTTTGATGCACCAAGCTCATCATTTGCAGAAGAAAGCGCAGGTATATCTCCTTTCATTCAGTCCTCTTCTCAAAGGAAAACAATTCAATATGCTAGAAGATCCAAAAAAGTGGATGTCAGACTGCTAAAACAAAACTTGTCTGAAGTTATCCATCATGTGCATTTGAAAGATGAGGACTTGCCTGATGAGGACGAATCTGAACACAAAAGAAAAATGAGAGTTAATATTAAATTATCAGAGGTTGTTAAGGAAACTGCTGCGAAATATGAAGGTCTGCAACGAGATGAATTATCAACAAGTTTTTATTTTATTTGCATGTTGCATCTTGCTAATGAGCAAGGTTTTGGTATCGAAAGTACCGAAAATAATAATGATGTTGTGATTACTGGTGAAACAACAGTTGGAAATGATTAGAATAAAATTTATAGACCATATAGCATTTAATTATTTGAATTTAGTTCTATCTTAAATCTATAAAAGTAGATACATTATCATTATTCAAACATCTCATCATTCTCCGCATCGTCATTTATATCAACGTTAGTTAAAATTTGGCCACTGCTATAATACTTTTGCTTAACTTCATGGGTAATTTGCTCCCAATATTCTGATGCCAACATAACAAGCCTAAAGGTAGAAAACATTATCCAAAGAGAATGGAACATTTTCCCCTCCCAACCAATAGGATCGTTCAAAATGAAATACCTCATCGCATAAAGGAAAATTGGTGGATGCTTTGAAAACTCAACACCAGTGAAATCAACAACAAAATTTCCACTTTCTGTACCACCCCCATAGGTGAAATAAATTAACGTGCCAATTCTCAAAACAACAAACACCAATGTGGCATAATTATAAAATTTCATTTCATCAGGTCTGCTAATTCTCTTATTCAATGCATGCGCTAATGGGATAATCATAACTTGAATCTTCAATAGCGGCAACCATTGCATCTCTTGTTTAGCAAAAATGAGCTGCTGATTACTTAGTCCAATAAGAGTTGGTATCATAAAGGCTAACCATGCTCTAGAAGCAATAAACTGAACGGTACCATTATTCATAAAATTGGTAATGGCTTCCCTTAGATGTCTAACAGTTTCTGAGTATCCCATATTTTCCTTGTTTATGGAAAACAATGTTTCAAAAAATTTATGATAAGAAAGTAAACTGAGTGTAATCATTAATGAATATGGATCAATTTGATATAATTCATTTGGAAATGGGTTCTGACCAACAAGAATACAAGAAACGGTAAATTTGAACACACTGTTAATCAAATAAAGTGCAAATGTGAAAAACATTGAAGCAGCAAATAAAATACTAAAGAAGCCGGCTATTCTAGTTTTGAATAATGGCGGTCTGTAGACAATAGTATAAGTTGTAGAGTCTAATGTTTCTTCATCATCATAGGGATTAAAAATGTGTTCGTCATCAGGTAATTCAGGTAGTGGTGCCAGCAATTTGTCGCTTCTGGTAACAGGAACAAATAAAGTCCTAACAAACTTTCTAGAAGCTGTATCATTGTCGGGTGCTCTGACAAAGTTTCCATCAGGAATATAAGCACATAAGGCAGTTGGATTTTCTGCAAAGAATGAACTCACTTGATCCTTCAAAATTGGTGCACTATAGTCTGGCTTAGCTCCCTTCAATTTAGCAAAAATATTTCTGTAAACAATTCTTCCACGTTCTTCTGGTTTATCCTTGTTCAATAAGAAGGATGAAAGCCTCATTTGTGCACAGGCAAAATCAAATACCCATCTCCAATACTGACCAAACCAATCACTGAAACCGCGGCTAATAATGAACAATGACAGATACATAGCAGTTTCAAATAAATATTTATGATGAACTGGCAAGATTTGAATTGGAGAGAATAATCTCACTGACCACAAAGGCATCATAATTTCCAAAAAAATGTATAGCGTGTAGACACCAGCAGAGAGTAAAATCCTAGAAACTTTTAAACCAAATGGCCTCATAAGGGCATCATGAATCAGTCTAACATTTGGATCATCAGAAGGTCTAATGAAAAACAAAACACCAGGTCTAAAGATATCCTTTCTAATCATACCAACAAAGGATGCAAAGAAATACATGAAAAACGTACCCATAAACCAAATAGGGATAATACCAAGAAAATCTGTGAGCACTAAATGTTTTGGTAACTGCGCTGTGTATATAGAGTCACTGGAAAATGCAACCAATGCCAATTGAATTTGGAACCCACTATAAAATGGGAAAACAGCCCACTCAATGGCCATCAAAACAAAAACCTTAATAACTGAAGTCAATTGAAGTAAAATAATGTACAATGATCTATAATTACCAGTAAGAGGATTTGTTGGCTTGCAAGAGCTTTCCATTCTCTTCATTGTTGCTCCAATCACTAAACCAATAGAACAATATCCAAATGACAAAATTACCAATTTATCACAAAGGGTATCACGAGGTTTCCAAAGAGAGGTGTTTTTATAAGCCTCCAACATGGGGTTAATTAGATTCTCATATATGAATTCCAGTGACAATTTAATAGCAAGTGACTTATCAGGAATTGATTTCAATATTTCAATAACACCAGTTTGAGCCACGAGAGATAAAATTTTGGAAGACCAAATCAAGTAAGAAGTTGTGTGTGTCAACTTTGAGAAAACAAATGTTAACGACTTCACAATGATGCTATTTAACAAACCAATCGAAACCAACCCAATAAATGCAGGAATCATTTTAAAAGTTATAATAACAGCACAGGACACAAGGTTAGCCAGAATAGTGACTTGAACTATGAACGCAATATTCTTTGGTCCTGCCCAAAAGTCATTAACTTCATTATCCTCTTCATCTTGCTGTTGCTGTTGCTGTTGTTGTTGTCGTCTTTGCTGTTGTTGTTGGATTTCTTGAAGTCTTTCTAAGAGCAATCTTTGTCTTTCTTCTTGTTGTTGTCTCATTAATTCTCTTCTCATTTGAGCCTGATGTCTTAATCTTCTCTCCTCTTCTTCATCTTCTTCCTGATTTTCTTCATGTAACCTGTTATTTTCAAATCCTTCAGTTAAATCTGCCCCTTCCAAATTTTCATCATGATTGAATGGTTCAGCAGGGTTTCCTTGATTTTCATTAGGAAATCCGGCTTCATTGAGCCATCCGTTAAGAGCTTCATTAATACGTGGATTATTATTCACTTCGGCTTCCATAACATTTTGAAGATTCCTATTTCTTTGGTTAACAACTTCCTGTAACGAAGGTTTCAAATCCAAGCCAATTTTCTTATGGATAATCTTTTTGAAACCGTCATCGCTCACAATGGAACTTTGAATCAAAACCATAGAACCAATAATCACAAAGTATAAAACACCAATAATGAATCCACGTGAGAGAGTATTATCCCAAATCTTAGAACCATTTAATAATACATTCTCGGTGGGCACAAAGTTACCAAAAATGAGACCTTTGGTCATTCCAATTTCTGGAACAGGAATCCCCAATTGCCAATCAGTTATCCTATCAACAGAATTCAAAAAGAATGGCACTTCAATACAAACACAAAACGTCATCAACCCAAACTTCACTACTTGATATTGGAAATGTAACAACTTTTGAATGAACTGTTTAAAAATCAGAGAAAATGGGGGTCTTTCTGGTGCATCTGTATCAAATAGATCTAAAAATTGGTATTTAGTATGGCAAATGTCACAAGTGTCCTTTTGAGAATGTTCGAGCCATGATTGAAGGCAATCTTGATGGATATATTTGATGGACCCTCTACACTTACACGGATGAAAAAGGGGTTGATCCTCCGTGGCTTCACATCTGCAGATACGGCACGTAGCCACCTCGCTGCCTTGTGCCGTCGACATAAAGTGATAAATGTTAAATCAAGTGATGCAGCTTAAGCAAAAGGTTGAGGATGAATAATAAAAATATTGTTGTTTCATACTTTTTTTTTTCAAACCTGTCGAAATTGAACATTTTATTTACTATCGAACTCACGCGTTTATTATGAGTTCTAATGATCATAATAGAGGATTTGCTTCTCAGGAGGGTGATTATAATATCACTAATGAATTTAATAGGAAAAGAATGGTGTCTGGTGATCCAGAATTAAGTAAAAGGCAGAAAACTGGCGAGCTTTTAAGTCAAGATGATTTAGATGTGTTATTGCATGCCAATATATCTAGCGTGAGCTCCATTGAAGGTACTCCAGAAGTTGAAATGATTATCAATCATGCAGATAATCAAACAAATCGGCAAATACCCCGTTCTCAACCTACTCTTAAACAACAAAGTGATAGAAACACTGCGCCTGACGTTGTTAAGGCATATCAATTTCTTGACGAAAAGTATGATGAATTGAAGGAAATCAGATTATCTCAAAAGCTTTTAAAGAAGAAGCAAGCAGAGGACAATGGTACCCAAATTGAAAGTGATTCAGAAGGGGAAGATTTTGAAGATTTATTAGAATTGTTTGGGATTGATCCTGATGAAATATCTCTTGATCTGAATATGAATGAAAGACAAAAGTTGTTAATGGATAGTATGGATGACGAACAACAAACTAGATATGAAACTTTTAGAAGATCTAATTTGAATATCAATGGTATTAGGAAATTAGTTAATGGTGCCACTGGGATCAATGTTCCAAATGATTTTGCAAAGATCATTGCTGGTGTAGGAAAGGTTTTTGTTGGTCAGATAGTTGAAAGAGCAAAAGACGCTCAACGTCGAGAGGCAGAAACAAAGGTCACTTTACAGTTGAAATATATTGAAGAATTAGAAGATTATGAGCGTCGAGTGAGTTTAGGAGAATCAGATATTAAGAAGCCTATGCCACCAACGTTTTATGATGCTTTGCTTCAAGCTGAAACAAATACAAATTCTAATTCCAAAAAGGAATATACTAGCAGTACATTTAAGGTGATCATACCACGGGAATCGATGCAATTAACACCAGATCACATTCGTGAAGCATGGCTACAATACGTCAGTGAGGGGGAGGGGTCCCTCAATGGCCGCTGGCGTCAAGAGGGTGGTGGAAGTGGCACACTGTTCAGATGAACCTTCTAGAAAGTCACGTGATGTCGGGGGATTCGGAGTTGGAATTGTAAAGATCCTTCTCGAATTTTCTGTGGAGTAACATCATTTTTCAATATAAAAAGGCAATTCCCAACCTGTCCTTACACAATTCATATTCCTTTACTCATATTATAACAAAAACATAATAAAAAACAATATGTCAAAAGCTATCGGTATTGATTTAGGGACCACTTATTCTTGTGTGGCCCATTTCTCCAATGACAGAGTTGAAATTATTGCTAATGATCAAGGTAACAGAACCACTCCCTCATTTGTGGCATTTACTGACACAGAAAGATTGATTGGTGAAGCTGCTAAAAATCAAGCCGCTATGAATCCAACTAATACAGTCTTTGATGCAAAGAGACTGATTGGTAGAAAATTTGATGATGAAGAAGTGCAAACTGATATGAAACATTTCCCATTCAAGATTATTAATGAAGCTGGTAAACCAAAGATTCAAGTTGATTACAAGGGTGAAACAAAGGTTTTCACACCCGAAGAAATTTCTTCTATGGTGTTAACAAAGATGAAGGAGACTGCTGATGCATTTTTGGGTACATCAGTTAAGGATGCTGTTATTACTGTTCCTGCTTACTTTAATGATTCTCAAAGACAAGCTACTAAAGATGCAGGTTTAATTGCGGGTTTGAATGTTTTAAGAATTATTAATGAACCAACTGCGGCTGCCATTGCCTACGGGTTAGACAAGAAGGATTCAGGTAAGGGTGAACATAACATTTTGATTTTTGATTTAGGTGGGGGTACTTTTGATGTCTCCTTATTATCTATTGATGAGGGTATTTTTGAAGTTAAGGCAACTGCTGGTGATACTCATTTGGGTGGTGAAGATTTCGATAACAGATTGGTCAACCACTTTGCTGATGAATTTAAGAGAAAGTATAAGAAGGATTTGACTTCTAATCAAAGAGCATTAAGAAGATTGAGAACAGCTTGTGAAAGAGCTAAGAGAACATTATCTTCTTCTGCACAAACTTCTCTTGAAATTGATTCTTTGTATGAGGGTATTGATTTCTACACTTCTATTACCAGAGCTAGATTTGAAGAATTGTGTGCTGATTTATTCAGATCCACTATGGATCCGGTTGAAAAGGTTTTGAAGGATTCTAAGTTAGATAAGTCATCTATTGAAGAAATTGTTCTTGTTGGTGGTTCTACCAGAATTCCAAAGGTTCAAAAGTTGGTTTCTGATTTCTTTAACGGTAAGGAACCAAATAAGTCCATTAACCCTGATGAAGCTGTTGCTTACGGTGCTGCTGTTCAAGCTGCTATTTTAACTGGTGATACATCTTCCAAGACCCAAGATTTGTTATTGTTGGATGTCACTCCATTGTCTCTTGGTATTGAAACTGCTGGTGGTGTTATGACCAAATTGATCCCAAGAAACTCCACTATTCCAACTAAGAAATCAGAAACTTTCTCCACTTATGCTGATAACCAACCTGGTGTTTTGATTCAAGTTTTTGAGGGTGAAAGAACTAAAACTAGAGACAATAATTTATTGGGTAAGTTTGAATTATCCGGTATCCCACCAGCTCCAAGAGGTGTTCCACAAATTGAGGTTACCTTTGATATTGATGCTAATGGTATTCTGAATGTTTCTGCTCTTGAAAAGGGTACTGGTAAGACTCAAAAGATTACTATTACTAATGATAAGGGTAGATTATCTCAAGAGGATATTGAAAGAATGGTTTCTGAAGCTGAAAAGTTCAAGGAAGAAGATGAAAAGGAAGCCGCCAGAATTGCTGCTAAGAACCAATTGGAATCTTACGCTTACTCTTTGAAGAATACTGCTGGTGAAGCTCAATTTGCTGAAAAGGTTGGCGCTGAAGATAAGGAAAAATTGGTCAAGAAGACCGAAGAAATCATCAATTGGTTAGACAGCAACCAAACTGCTTCTGTTGAAGAATTTGAAGACAGAAGAAAGGAATTGGAACAAGAAGCCAACCCAATCTTGCAAAAGTTGTATGCTGCTGGTGGGGCTGCTCCTGGTGCCGCTCCTGGTGGATTCCCTGGTGCTGGTGCTGGTGGAGCTGGTCCTTCTGGTACCGCTCCAGAGGGCCCTTCTGTTGAAGAAGTTGATTAAATTCGAATAAGGAGTTTTATGAATGGTAATGATGACGCTTTGGTTTTGAACAGGGTAATTAGGGTTTTTACACAGTTTTATTTTATAATTTTATTTCAATCCTGTTAATATAAAAATATTAGTATTAAAATATTTAAATACAGCAGTTACTTTCATTAAAATTTTGAATTTTAAATTAAAAGGTAACCGTAATAACCGGTAGTAATTAAACCGAGTGTTGCCAAGCAAATTGGAACAGTCTTTTCAAAGTTTGTGGTAATACATCTGGCCAAACCAGTAGCTGTTAAAATTCCGGATGCTGCCAAGGACACATAAAGACCCTTAATACTATTCTTTCTGTCCAAGTAAGTGGCAACAAAGTAAAGAACGGAGATAAAGAGGGATCCCATGAGGGATGGAACAGACCCCTTTCTAAAGTAAGCCACTCCACCACCAATCAAGGTCAATGACCCAATAAGACAAGAAACAATACCCTAATCTATGTTAGTATAATTGTAATCTCTAGCTAATTCATTGATGTAATTACATACCATTTAATTAATGATTGCAGCAAGGTGATCCGATTTCAGATCAAAAATTTCGTAGCAATACGCCCAAGCCCAATGTGATTACGTAAGGAAGTGACAAAATGCCACGTGAGTGGATCTCCCTTCACTTCTATCTTTTCTTTGACATTTAAACCCGTACCTTTTTTAATGTTGTACCAATCAATTGTATCGTCACGATATTAAACCCTTGATAGCAATGATGAGAAATTCTTTATTTTAACATCCCATCATTATCCAAAGTGTAATCTCTAATATTTTCAATAGTTTCATTTCTTTTCTTATTGGGATTATACATAATTAGATTATTAATAACGCTGTAGATTTTCTACTTACATACACGATTGCATGTTTCTTCTTCTATTTAAGGTGAAAATTTGTTTATATACAAATCCAGTATTGCTCAGCATTCCATTTTAAATAGGATTCCGAGTTAGCTAATCGCCTCGAATTTCACACACTCACACTATGCCTGTTGATAAGTACATAGAATAAACTGTAAAAGGTGTCGGAACAATACTACGCCAGATGTAATTACGTAAGTTGCCAGTATAATTGTCACGTATAGAATGCGTTGCACTTGTGCTGGTTACTACTTATAAAAAGTGTTTTATAAATAAACGTTTATAAAGAAGAATAGATGAAGTTGGTGTGAACCCTAAGATATATCATATTAAACAAAAGATATAGGCATACAGTCATGTATACCAATTTAGGTACTAACCAAGCTTTGGTTCGGATATCGGAAGTGCAATCACTTCATGTATAAAGCTCATAACAACAAACTACAATTCCCTTGTATTACCAGGATACGAGCAATGATCATCTTTATGTGCATTAGCATGAGCTGAAATAATTACGTAGTAAAGAGAGCCTCTATGGAAAAAATCACATTACATAAGCGCTCAGTTGGTGCACGACGCGAAAGGTAAAAAGAATTTACATTATGGAGTGAAACGCGTAATGTTTATGTTTGTTTAATAACTGAGCTCTTAATTTGGTCATGGGAAGGCTTGTAGGAATCGAGTTAAACAATTTCAAATCTTATAAGGGTCTGGAACGTGTTGGGTTTGGAACCTCCTCATATTTCACCTCTATTATCGGTCCAAATGGATCAGGTAAATCTAATATGATGGATGCCATTTCCTTTGTTTTAGGTGTTAGATCTAATCAATTAAGATCTAGAGATTTGAAATCTCTTATTTACAGAGGTAGAATTGATATTGACGATGCTAATAATTTAAATGAAGATGGAGATGAAGATGAAGATTCAAATGATAATCCAACATCTGCATATGTGAAGGCAATTTATGTTAAAGGAAATGGTGACACACTTGAGCTGAAGAGAGAAATTACTCCTAGTGGGACATGTACATTTACCATTAATGGAGCTTCTGTAACTGTTAATCAATATTCACAAGTATTGAAAGATGAAAACATTTTAATTAAAGCAAGAAACTTTTTGGTGTTTCAAGGTGATGTTGAAAAGGTTGCAGCACAATCACCTTTAGATTTGACAAATATGATTGAAACAATCAGTGGATCGATTTCATATAAAAAGGAGTTTGATGATTTGCAGGCTCAATCAGACAAAGCTCATGATGATGTTGCTTTAAAAAATATTAAAAGGAGAACCTTGAAAGAAGAAATCAATTTACTTGTTGGCAAATGTAACGAATTTGATGCATATGATGAAAAAATAAAGGAACTAGATCAATTGAAAGTTAATAAATATTTGGTTCAACTCTATGCAACAGAAATTGCTCTTGAAACTGCAACAAAAGATTTGAAAACTAATACTGAAACATTGAAAGAATTAGAGGCCAATATCGAAATGAAAACTAACGAATACAAGGAATTCATTGAGCAGCAAGGTAACGGTAGGACATCTATTAAGAACGCTGAGGAAGAAATCGAATCAAAGGAACTATTATTGAGAGAATTGAAGACTAATCTGATACCATTGGAGTCACAGAAAGCGCAATTGAAGAAGAAAATTCAAGATTATGAGGCCAGAATTGAAACACTAACTAATGAAGCCAAAGCTCAAAAGGACGAAATTTCTACTAATCAACAAACATTAGATACTATTAGATCTGCCTATGAAGCGTTTACTAGAAAATTAGAAATTGAAAGCAATGAATCTGGTCAATCACAGGGTGCAAATATTGAAATGTTGAATGAGTATAAGCAGAATAGAAAGGAGTTCTTGTTAAAAGCTGGATATTTGGAGTCACAATTACGTGATTTGAAAGAAGAAAGAGATTCCATTATATTGCAGATCGATAATCTGAAGAATTCACAAAACTTTATTAAAAATAGAGTTCAAGAAATTGACGGAAAAAAGACCAATGCAGCCTTGGCTAATTCTGAAATTCGATCTAAACTCAGTTCTATTAAATCACAGATCAAAAGTCATGATAAGGAATTGAAGGATCTGGAATCTAAAAGAAATGAATTAAATGAATTACAGGATCAACTTAACAAGAAATTAAAGGTTGTACTTCAGCAATTGACAGAATTGAACGCTGCCAGACGTGAAACAGCACGTGAAAAGAAAATCAGAGAAATTGCATCCACCTTGAAACGTGTTTTTCCTGGTGTCAAGGGTATTTTGCATGATGTGATAAAGCCAAGACAAAGGAAATATAATACTGCATTGAGCGCTTTACTGGGCAAAGATCTGGATTCTATTATCGTTGATACGTTAGCTACTGCTCAAGAATGTATCGCATATATGAAAACTCAAAGGCTTGGTGTTGCTTCCTTCATCCCACTTTCAACAATTAAAGTAGTCCCCTTGGATGCGTCATTAAGAAATATTCATGAACAAGCAAAGCCAGTTATTGATACATTATCCACTCCACCTGAATTCGAAAAGGTTGCTCAGTATATCTGTGGGAACTCATTAGTTTGTGATACAATTGAGGTTGCAATGTCATTGAAGTGGGGGAGTTCTAAAGGTAGAAATTTTAAATTAGTTTCTTTGGATGGTTCTTTGATACATACAAGTGGGTTAATGACAGGTGGTATATCCAACACTATGACTAAAAAATGGGATCAATCTGAATGGTCATCCTTGAATGAGCAAAAGGAGGAGTTGAAAGGCCAATTTGAAAGATTAAAAAATCAAATCCCCGATGATTTCAAAACATTGGCCATCAATGAAGAGATCGAGAAATTGAATCAATCTTTAGTTTCAGTTAAAAGGGCTCTTGTTGATTCTGATAGAGAAATTGAAGATTTGAACAAAGAAATTGATCATGAAAATAAGAAATATGAAGCTTTAGATACTGAGCTGCAGGGTTTGGAATCGAGTAAGGTTACTTTAGATGAGGAATATGATGAACTTAAAAACCAAATAGATGAAATTCAGAATGAAATTTATGGCAAATTCTGTGAAAGGTATTCATTTACAGACATTGAAGAATATGAATTGAGATATGGCGCCAAACTGATAATTGATACCAAACAAGACATGAGATTCAAAAAAGAAATTCAAAATCTTGAACAAAGGGTGCTATTTGAAGAAGAAAGATTGAATGATTATAATCTCAGAATTGAAAAATTACAGTCTGATAAGCATGTCTTTGAGAAGGAATATTCAGATGCTAAAAGAAGTCAAAAAAAATTAAGTGATCAACTTGATAATCTTCAAGCAGAAGTCGAAGTTTTGAAAGAAGAATATGATCAATTGAAAATTAAGATTAGAGTTAATCTCGGTGAGGAATCAACCTTAAAAAATGAATTGGTTACTTTAAAGAGTGATTTAAGATATCTGAAGAAGAAGTTTTCTCAATTTGAGGAAGTTGTGGAAACAATCAAACTTAACAGAATCAATATATTATCTAATTCGATCGTGGAGGGTGTTAAAATACCATTAGATTCTGGTTCCCTAGAAGGACTTCCAATCAATAATAATGACGATGACATTGATGAAATTTGGACGCAAGCTATGAATGAATTAGAAATAGATTACGAGCCTATTGAAGAAGATGAATCTCTTCAATTGGAAGATGAAAATATAGAGGAAACTATTAAGCAAAGAATTGAATCATTGAATGATCAATTAAAGGATATGAATCCTGATGCAAGATCAAGAGAACGTTTGGAGATTGTAAAGGATAAGTATAAAGAAGCAGATGTTGAATTTAAGGAGTCAAAGGAGGTGGAGAAGAATATCCTTATTCAATTTAATAAAGTCAAAGATAAAAGATTCGATGCATTTATGAATGCATTTGATCATATATCTAAAAGCATTAATGGAGTTTATCAAGATTTAACAAAATCTGCAAACGATGATGGTGGTTCTGCCTACTTGACACTTGAAAATGACGAAGATCCATATTTGAATGGTATCAAATATCAAGTTAAATTGCCAACAAAGAGATTTCAAGAAATGGAGAATTTATCAGGAGGAGAAAAAACCGTTGCAGCTTTAGCTTTGCTATTTGCAGTTCATTCATATCATCCTTCACCGTTCTTTGTTTTAGATGAGGTTGATGCCGCATTAGATAATGCTAATGTTGGTAAAATTGCCAATTATATCTCCAAGCACAAAGGTCCAAATTTCCAATTCATTATTATTAGCTTGAAAAATAGTCTGTTTGAGCATTCTGATACATTAGTTGGTATATATCGAGATCAAGGTGTGCATTCGTCAAAGGTTTTGACAATGGATTTGAGACCATATGATTCTTGATTTATTTGTATTGCTTCTATTTCAGTTATAATATTCTTGTTATAACAATAACCCAATATTTTGTTTAGCGTTTAAACCATCGCTGCTTCATACAAACTGTACCTGTATAAATTGAAAAATAAAGAAAAATAAAGAAAATGTAAATCCGTACTAGTAAATGTATATGTCAATCGGCTTCAATCTTACCTAATAAAAAGGATGCCCATAGATGTAACTTCATAAAAAAGTCTTCATCGTCTAAAATTTCAACCATACTTTTAGCCTTTGGCAAGCCAGCAGATCTCCTTAAATAAATATCATTATTATTAACATCTTCCATCTTACAATTGTTCTTTGATAATTCAACAATTTCTCTTGCTCTGCTTGTGATTTTATCCACCATTTTCAGTAAATTAGCCATTATGAAGGTATAATTATGTAGTAAATCTCTTTCTTTATCAGATGTAACAAGAATGGCGTATTTACGTTCTGAACCTCTGGCAGTTTTATCATGTAATTTAAAACATACAGCAAGTGTATAACCATGTATTGAATCACCAAACATTAATGGTTTGGTGATATCAACTGTTGTTTCCACTGTAAACACTCTCATAATAATTCGACGAAGACATGAATAAATATCCCTATGAGAGGGGAATTGGGTACTAATAAAAGTACTTTCACAGAAATCAGATTCAGTCAATATAGTGGTTACATTTTGGTTCACAAAGTAATCATTTGATGTTGATCTATTAGGCACCTTGAGCATACAAGACTGACAAAGCTGTGATTCTGGGATCGGGGGTCCATAAAACGACGGTGTTGATGCTGTCGGACCCACGGACTGAGTACACATGACCATTGATGGCCCATGGATCTCACAAAAATGCGCCACAGTGACAGCAAATGTCATTGTAAGTCCAGAGAGTTTTCAGTAAAGAGAAACCCAATCTAAACGTGAAACTCTATCTTTTTTTCTCCCATGTATATTATATATCTTTATTAAAATTCTTTACATTTTTACCACTGTTAGAAGATGGCGTCATTGCCAAGATGGTCCTCGGGGGTCAATAACCAATTGTTTGAGTTGGAATATCTTTTAGACGAGTTGAATGGCATTACTATTCATCCAAATACACGTAAAATGCGACATTTAAGATCATTAGAGATACATCAAATAACAGTTAATATAAGGGAGAATGACATTCAAGAGATAAGGCCTCACTTTATTGAGGATAACTTGAAGCTTCCCAAGCAAAGGCTAAACAAATTACAATCAAAATCTACATATAATTTACGAGATCATGACAGATCATCAAATCAGGATCAAAGAAGAGTCTCAACAATAAATTCAACATCAACAGCTGGTCTATTGATGGGTAGAAGTGAAATTGTACAAAGACAGTTGGATTTTCAAGGTATTTATGTTGATCAATATTGTGATTCATTTTACACGTTGAATCATTTCATGGATATGGAATCACCATTTTACATATCAAGGATCTTTGATGCTTACTCTTATATTGAAGATGGTTTGGATATTAAGATTAACTCAAATTCGTTTACAATTAATGTCTACACTAAGGATAGGGTAAATTGGAGATTGCTTCATCAATATCATATAAAGATGTCGTTATTAATATGCTTAGGTGATGATATCAAATCTATTCATAAATCAATTAAAGTACCTGATCTTATCATACTAAAACTTTCTGATGAATGTTACTACACTTTGACTAATGAAAATTTACCCAAGGATGAAATCATGACCTTACAACAGCGATATTCAGATAAAGTTCGTGATAGATTAAGGAATAATAGGGTCTCAGAAAAGACATGTTCATATGATCAAACTATGAAATTGAATAATTACAGTCGGTGTATTCATGATCTATTATTAACAAGAAATGAGCTACAGAATAGGATATCTAATGCCCTAAAATCGAATGCACAAGCAATCCAAACTGAAAAGACAATTGAACACTATCACTTTTCAACTGAAGAATTATTTAATCAATATGAAAGTAAAAAGAAGGAAAATCATTCGTTGAAAATGAAATTAGAGAATTTATGTGCATTGGGGAAAAAGGTATCAGTTTCAATTGAAACGGTTGAGAAGCATCTTGTATCAAATGAAAGGGATTCATTAGAATCTCAAACTATTAAATTTTGTAATGAATCTGAAAATGTAATGAACAATGTTAATTTAGAAAAGTCAAGAATTGCAAATGTGCTATTAGATGTATTTCCTATTAACCAAACTGTCTCCAAATCTGGGAAATTGGAGTTCCAACTATTTGATTACAAACTACCCAATGCCTTGACCATGTCATATAGAGTTTTTAGATTGATGTTTGTTCATGGGGCATCATCAGCAACTAATGTGGATTTGATTCAACGATTGACGCAATTATCATCAAGTAATATTGAAAAACTGAACGCTCTTGTTGGGTTTATATCATTACTTATTTCGTCATTAGCCAGTATAATGAGCATCACATTGAGATACCCCATTCGATATCTTGGATCAAATAGTTATATTCATAACCCCATATCTTCTTTGAAATTAGAGGTGAGAGCAATGACATCGGAACCACAAAAGAATGAAATTAATAATCAATCCAATAATAATAACAATAATAATAATGATAAGGGTGAAATATACCCTCTATTTACCAATTATAATGCCAGTTTATGTGTTAGGTTCACTTATGGCTTGCTACTTTTGAAAAAGAATTTGACCCAATTGTTTGAAGTGGAAAACTTGGCAAAGGTTGAAGATTTTAATTTACTTGCAAGTTGTAAAGTATTACTAACTTGTATTTCAGGATATGAGGGAACTTCTGTATTATATGATGAGGTTATTGATGATTCTGTAAAGGGGGAAAAGGCGGTATCTTTAATATCGACATCTACACCGAAAAATAGCATCTTTCTAACACCGCCAGTGACACGAATTGAAGGTGTTAGAAGAGTTTCGGGGGCCTCTAATGCAACCAAAAAGTCGAAAAGCATAGAAGAATATAATGAGCAGGTCATTACAGAGGAGAGAATAAATGCAATTAAGGACCAATTAAGATTATATGCGAAATGAATTAGACTTGTATGGCTTCTTTGCAAATATACATATTTATAATCAATGAACATCAATGCAACCGATTCAAAATTAGTAAATTTTTAAACTGAATTATAAATAAAGATAAAAAAAGTATAAACTGTATGAGAACGACTTTTGTTTGTCAGCCATTTGAAACTTAATTTTCGACAATAGAGAATAATTTAGATAATGTCCATTGAGTCCAAGGATGCATGTTGTTTATATTAACATTTACCTCACCTGCAACTAATGATAAGACTGCATTACTCTTTTCATTCCACTTTTTCAGACCAACATAAAATTCTAAAATTAAAGTCACCACTAAAATTAATGCAAGAATGAGAGGCCCCAGCATCCCGTCTAAATGCTGACCACTTCTAGCTTTAATTAGTTCCAATCTCCTATGATAAATACTGAACGCCCAAACTGCAGAGAAAATTGTTAAAGCAAAATAAATGTATGCTAAATCAGTTGCCATTCTTGGGAAATGTGAAGACTTAACAGAACTATATATAGTAAATGTTAAAGCAGTTAATAACGTGGTGACATGTAACCAACGAACAAATGTACGTTCATTAGCAAGCCAAACCTTGGCCTCGACTTTAACAGGACCTGATTGACGGATAAGCTGGGTTGGTTTAACAACACCAGGAGGTAATTCGATTTCTTCATCTTCAGATTCGTAACCATCAAGTTTTGAAGATTTAGCAAATACTGGCATCAGAAGATCTGCAATATTATTCTTTCTCTTTCTTCTTTGAGCAATAGTATCTTGAATACCTGATCTGTTTGATGCTGGAGTTGTTCCCTGTGGGAGTAATCTCATTTGCTCAGTAGGTAATGAAGGAATAGAATCTTCTTCATCAGATGATCCAATATCCAAATCATCACCCTCAAGAATGGAATCTAATTTGGTGTTACCTGTTTCAGTAATTGGTTTAACGGATTGACCGATTTTCTTTTTCAAATTCTTTAAAACTTCAGCTTGTTGTTGTTCCTTAATTTGTTTATTTTTTGAATCTTTATAAGCTTGTTCGGGGTTCTTTCTAATGTCATGGTCTAATTCAGGTAACCAAAATGGCAAAATATCTAAATTGTCATCTTCAATGAATAAAGAGGAAATACCTTGAATAAATTTGGAAAAGTTTGGAACTTCCTTAACTAGATGTGAACTAATTAATTCATTCACCCAAGCCAATGTCTTGGATCTTGGATTGTTAAAAATAGATGAAGCAATCTTAATTTCCATAACAGAATATGGAAACTTGGAAAATTCACCTTTTCTTAAAAGCGAATAAGGATTATTAATATTTGAATCAATATCCTTTCTATGCCATTCACCAGGATTTCTAATTGGTCTTTTACTATCAAAAGAGTCTTCTCTAATAAAGAGGATATCTGAATCAATACCAATTCTAATTCTATCATCACCAGGCATTTGGAATGCAGTTCTGGTAAAGACAGTTCTCAATGTTGGTTGTAAATCATTTCGAACAATAGCATCCTGTAATTTTTCAAAATCATGAGCATATTTATCAACAGCAGCCTTATCAAATCCTCTCTTTTCTAATCTCTTGGTATAAGTTTGTAAATTGAAAGGCTTTTTTGGTTTAGCAGATTTGAAATGAACTAATTGTGGTTCATATTCATCATCATTTTGATTTAAATGATCCAAATCTTCATCTTTATTTTGATTTTTGGCAAAAATAAAATCATTAATATACTTTTCCTTTAATTGTAATCTAATGTCATCAGATTTCCCAGTGTCATAATCAAAGATCTTTTCCTCTAAGGTCAATTCAGGATTATTTTTCAATTTACCTGTCCATTTGATTCTAATAGATGGGGTCTTATTCAATTGTTTTAACAATTTATTGTTATATAATTCAAAGTTTCTATTATCAAAATATAAGGAGGTAATAGTTGGATCACTTAAATATTCATCTTCATCAACATCTTCATCAACATCATTTGGATTAGAATTATAAACTAAAACTGGTAAATGTCTCAAAATAGTTGTTTTAATTTCCATTAAGTTATCAGGATGAACCCAAAATTTTAAAACTTTATATGTATTTTCTGAAATATCAGTTGATAAATTGGCATTAGGAGTTGAAGATAATTTACCAGATGTTGAAAGTTTGCTGAATGATTCCTTAAGGGAAGTGGATAATGCATTAGTGTTCAATTGTTCTCTAATGAATGAATATAATGTTGAAATTCTAAACAAGTAAGGTGAAGTATCTTCTGAAATATTATTTAAAGGTAAATCTTTCATTCTGACAGCTAAAAGGGCTTTAACAGAATAACCTTGATGTAAACGATCATGTTTTTTAACAATTTTAACAAATCCAGTAAAATTCAATCTAGCAAAGTGATCTAATTCATTTGTTAATGATAAGAGTTCCTCTAATTTCTTTTGAAATTCAATTGAATTAAATTGAAGATCTTTACCACCAGTTTCTAATGATTCAAGAAACTTCTCTGATTGTAATTCTAATTTAGAAATTTCTGAATCTAATTCCTTATATTTGGACACTTGAAAGGAGTAAACCTTTTCCAATTCTGAATCCAACACTTCAGCAAAATGAGATTCGTCCTTTTCAGACCATGGGCCATTTGATGAATCCATATAATTAAGAACATTTTCTTTGAGTAACTTCTTCAATCCATCATAATCGATGTAATAATTTGCCCAAGGGCCATAAATTTCATTCTGGAGTTTAACACCAAAGAGCATTGTAAGTTGCGATATGGGGCTATTAGTGATGAGAGGGGGTTGATGATAATAATAAGAAATCCTGAAATGTTAGTTAACAGGAAAATTTAACAAGATCGTAACAACTGGATGGGAACGTGTTATTAAATTAGATATTCTTTATCAATTAGGGAACGCACGTGTTTTACTCTGTCTATTAACGTCAAAAAAAAAATTAAATTGATGGCGAAAGACCAAGTAATTCATGCGCCACGCGACACAAATCCATGTTGTAAAATGCGCCACATGAGCCTCTTTTTTTTCTTTTCGTTTTGTTTCGGTTTTTTTTAGCGTTTTTTTTTTCACATTGAGGTTTTCCTCCCTCACAAATAAGAAAGATCAGAGCAACTTTTTGTCACCAAAATGGGAAAAGGAGAGAACATCATTTTTTCTTTGACTAACAATGGCATCATTGTCAAATTTACTTAATCCACAAGCCCAGCAGGCATCTTCACAGTCTTTATCTGAGTCCAATGCCCATGACATAAATCTACAACAGCTACCCCCGCTTTCAAACGGTTCAAACGCGTCTAATCCTTATGTCCCCTCTCAAACAACATCAGATGAGGCGCCACAACAATTGGGGATGGACCAATCAGATGATATTTCAATAAATTCTACAGTGGAAAATAAACAAAGGAGATCAAGAAAGAAAAAGAGTACATTAGATATTGATAACAAACAATACCAAACTCTATTATTGAACTCAAGATCTAGACATTTAAAGAAAAATGATGGTGAACCATATTGGAGAAATGAAATTCAATTTGAATTTTTAATGAGATTGTTTTTCAATTATGATCGTGTTTTTACTAATCCTTATTATGGTACTCCTGAGGGATTTGATTGGCCTGATCATTTTAAAATATTTAAAACTCCCCATGGTGAATGTGTTCAAAATGATGGTAGATTTTTAACATTTTTTGAATTATATTTGGTCACTTTATTAAAATCATCAAAGATATCCAAAATATTAAAAGCTCGTTTAATGGTTGATATCAATTACGCTTTAAATTTTGCCATTGTTTGCCTTTTAGTTAATATTGGTAGATTGAATACCACTGTTAATTTTGATCATGAAATGAAATCTCAATTTAGAACTTATCATTCTGTTCCATCTCTTCAAGTTGGTAATCATTTGAATATCATTCAAAATTATTATTTAATTGAAGAAAAGTCTCAACCACAATTTGATGAAGAAATGGATGATTCCAAAAAGAAGAGAAAATTGAATCAAAATCAATCTAATGCACTGATCGATTCTCAAAATCAAGGTCAAGGTCAAGGTCAAAGAGGTTCATCAGGTTATACAATGGCAACTGTCAAACAATTACAAGATACGCCAAGAATTAAATCCATTTTAAAATCAGTTAATGATTTAAACAATGTTCCTAAAACATTTATTGATTTTGTTAAATTAATTCATGAATCAAAGGATTCAAAACCTCTCAATTTAATTTCAGTGATCTTTTTGCTTTGTGTTCATGAATTTGAAATTGGACGTAGTTTCTATCCGGTATCAACTCAACCAAAATCTCCATATCCTGAAAATATTCAATTAAATTCAACAGGATCTTTATTTAATGATATTTGGATGAGACCATGTTTTAATGCCTCTGATAAAGTAGGCAAATTTCTTTGGTTATTGTTTACATTTATGGAAACTAATCTTGAGGTTGGTAAAATATTACAAAATCCATTCAATAAAAGAGAATACATTGATTTAGTAGCTTCTCGTCTTCCACCTGATATTCAATTATATGATTATGTGATTATGGAAGCACCAGAAATGACTGAAGTCATTAATATAATTTCATTACTTTTACCAAACATCAATTTTGTAATGGAGGGATCAGCGGTTGATATTTTAATTAATGATTATGATACTGAGCAAGAAGTTGAATATGCTGCTTATATGAAAACTTTAAGGTGCCAATTTGTTGGTGAGGGTAGTACCACTCAAGAAAAGGTAACACAATCAGATGAAGCACAATTGTTTAACAATAATGGAAACGCTAATAATGGTTATGACAATGGAAATAATAATGGACAAATAATCACACTTGTTAGATCAAATGGAGATTTGAAATCCGAAAATGATTCACAATTTGGAAAGGTGTCATCATCGTCACAAATTGTTGATTCAGTTCATTTAATGAATGATTCTAATGAAAATTCGAATCAATTCATTACTAATTCGATGCCAACTGATTCTCAAATAAATATTATTGAAGAATTAGAAAAATTGGCTCCAATAAAATTTGATAACCTTTTGAAACGGAAATCAATATTTGAAAGTGTTGAAGTGGGGGCCTTAGAACCAACTATAATATCAAGATATGATGATACAAATAACGATATTGAAGCAGAAGGACAAAAAAGGAAAAAGAGAACTAAAAAACAAATTAATACAGCAATGGCCACCGAATTACCTCTCAATATATGTATTGATGATATTAAAGCACTATTAAATGCACAAATTAAAACTGCCAATAGCAATTCAAAATCAGCTATTTTGAAACGTAATAAAAATAAACTGATTGCTGAATTCATTTATGATATCATCAAATTTAAAATTGGTCAACTTGGTGATAAAAGACGATTGTTAGGTAATTGGAAATATTTAATTAAAGAAGGTCATGATTTAAGTTTCTTTTTGGATAATGATTTAGATTTAAATGAAATGGGGAATTGGGGGGAATTCAAAATTACTATATTGAAATTATTAACAAGGTTATCATGTTTATTAAATGGAAAAATAGCTATGGATGAAAGACTTGGAGGAGTCATTCAGTCGCAACTGAAGGGTGGTTTAACTGATTTCATTGATGATGCATTTTCAAAGTTATAAGTTTGTAGGTTGTTTTTTTTCCCCTTTTTATATGCATGCACGCACGGTGCAGAACCTTGACGTCTTCTGTTTATTTATAGTTTAATTATATTAATGTACAACAGCAAAAGGAATAGGAATTTAATTAAAAAAAGTTATAGTAAAGTAAAATAGATGAAATCACACATTGGTATCAATCACCTTGTCCTTTGAATGGAACCTTCTATTGAAGAAAAATGATATTCTATAGTAAACGCACCCAATAAATCTGAAAAGTGCCATACCCGCAACAATCCATAAAATCACACTCATAAAGATATTCCCCACATCATTATTTGACCAATAATTTCTCTTCAATATATGATTAACTGCCTTGGATGTAGTACTAGTCGTTGTACTAGTCGTAGTTTCTGTTTTGGAGTCACTGAGATCCTCTAGTCCACCGGTTCTCAAAACCACAACAATAAGTACAAAATTAGTCAATAACCACAACACAACAGTATAAGTTCTACCTAATGCATAATTTTGCTCAGATATTTTCATATTATCATTAGGACTATTTGATTTATCATCCCCTTCTGGTTTATTTAAAAAAGCAGCAGCTTCTTGATACATTGAATCTGGATCAGCCAATTTCTCTGATAACAATAATTCATTTTCACCATTAGATCCTGAAGCATTGGTAACAGTAGCGGCCTTTGTTGGAGTCGTTGACGTAAGTGCACCCTTAGTACCCCAAGAAATATCATGAATGTTACAAAATGCAAACACAGCAAGAACATTGATATAAGCAGGTGATAATAATAAATATTGCACTGTACATGCAAATAAATGGAAAACATCAAAGAAAATTAATGACCCCAAAATGTATAAGAAATAAGTACTTGCCAGTGAAATTGTAAGATTTCTAAAGTTTTCATTCTCAAAGTATTTTAATGCAGTATCTGCAGACAAAGACCCCAAATCACTTTCCACGGTTTTAAATGATTCAATGGAAAGCATAACCACACAATAAGCCATGTATATCATAATGGAAGAAAATAATGCAAATACTAATGTATACAGCCATTTAGCTTCACTTGGTTTATTACCAAATGATAAAACAAACGACAATCCAAGGGCACCAATATAAACCCATAAAAAGACAACCGCTAAAATATTACCAACATTTTCATTAATTGTATCAATAACTGCAAGTGTAAGAATTCTGAAAACTAAAAAGTACATTGAAAGATTAAACCAAGACATCAAAACTGAAATTGTTTGATATGTAATTTCAATAATGAGGAAAATCTTTCTAAATATACTATGAGATGATGTTAGTAATCTGTAAAAATGTAGAATGGAATACACCGCAGCAAAAAATGATCCATTCAACCAACGACGTCTTTGATTAATAAATTCAGGAATTTGAGAGGGGACATCAGTAACGGCATAAGAATCATGAACATAACGTAACAAATATGATTTATTCCTTTTAGCAACTAATTCAAAACATAAAATACGATCTTCTGCTAAGTACATATTTGATTCTAAAACACCAGCAGGTTTTTCAAAATTTGATTTCATGTCTTCACCATGGAAATAAGCGGCAAGAGGGTCCCCCTGTAAAGCTTTATATCTATAAGCACTAAATGCACCCGGTAAAACTGTAACAAATCCAAAAGCTGATTCCATTGGTTTATCAAGAATATTAGATATCTTATATTCAAAATTTTGAGCAGCAACAAGTGGATTCAAAACACAAGTTGTAAAATCCCAAAATAAAAATCCAATCTTTCGGCCAATTTTCTTTAGAATTGACCCATCATCATTCATACTGGCATGATTACCAAGCATTGCTCTAATTTCACCACAGGCCCCCCCAACTTTAGGATCTTTGAATGCCTCCCACAATTTATAAATAGATGTAGGACCTGGTTCAGTACCAACATCTAAAAGAACCACAACTTCAGGTTTAAGGTTTGGTGCAATGAAGTTCAATGCCCATCTATGAGAATTAATCTTTTGTTTATTCTGCTCCTTTAACAAAAACATCAATTGAACAGGAACGGTTTTATTATCTGCACCGATTGGAACAGTAGTATGACCATCCATATCATGTTTAAATTTACCAATACCTAAAGTGGTTGTATATTCAAACAAATGAGCATTAACTGGTTGATCATTAACTTGTTCTTGCATAATATCTTCTTGAAACACACCTAAAAGGGTTAAAAGTGCTTTTGATCTTGGATTAATCTTAGCACGACCGTCAGAGACAATTAAAACAACAACCTTTTTCCATGTATTACCCCCCCAAGGATCACTTTTCTTCTTCATCATATGTTTAATATTTTTAAAGACACCCTTTAAAGTTCTAGCAAGTAAAACCTCATCCTCATTATACATTGTACAAACAATCATAAGTTCAGTTTCACGGGGATACTTGTAAAGGGTTTGTCTAAATGGGTAATGATCAATATAATCATTTGTTTCTGAAGGTTCATTTGGTTTATAATCCTTTGGATTAGCAGTAATTGCATGATATCTTAAATGAGTAAATTCTGACATTTCTTTAGCCTTTTCAAATGGTAATTTATTAACTAAACTCTTTGAAACTGGATAATCGAAACTGTAATATTTATCATCGAGTAACTTAACTTTAATATCACCTGCTTCGACTGCATTACATTGTTGACTATCCATATCATCATCATCTTGAATAGAAATACTATCAACTTCTGGTTCATCATCATCTCTTTCAAAATCAGATGTGATGATTCCTGAGCCAAACCCATATTCACTAGGTTGTGTTAAATACATATTAGAACTTGCTGGGGAATATTGATAATAATCATTCGTTGGGGGGTTCAATATAGGCTTCTCTGGGGATAATGTATAAGCAGACAATTTAGAATCATTGTATTCTGTTTCATAATGTAAATTAGTTTGATAACTCCCGCTACCATCTAAATTTGGATTCAATTCCATATTATTATAAGTAGGCTCTGATGATAAATCTTGTAATTCTAAGGAGATTGGTTCAAATGGGTTTAAATAATCATGTTTAGAGTTCAAAACTGCTGGTTGAGGATGCTGTTGCGAAATGCGATGATAAGCATTTGTTTCATGTTCATCATATTGAGATCCTTGAACCGGTGAATAAATATTTGATTGATCTTGATGATAATTATCATATTCATATTCATTAGAGTCATCTAAATAATCATCAACTATAGAATCTCTTGAAAAGTGGGTTTCCACTGGAGTGAACTGATTCTCAGGGGTATCAGATATTATTTGATGATGATGATCAAATGATTCATGTAATTGTTCATTAGTGAATGCAGATTCGTCATCAGATTCATCAAAATGGAATGGATTTTCCGGCATTAAATAACTAAATTAAGCTGGAATAAAAGGAAAAGTAAAAGTAAAAATATAAAAAATGAAGTGGTTGTTTTATAGATTACAATGAAACGGTTGTAAAGCAAGAAGAAACACGCCTCTCCTTTTTATTTAAAAAAAATTGCACCGTGTTCTTTTTTTAACCAGCGCGTCTTGTAACTAAAAATAGAAAACAGCTTCTGTATCGGTCACGTGCCGTTATCTTTACGTAACCCTCACGTGACCACTGCGACGTCATTATCGACCTTTCGTACCTTTTACCCCATTTTATTTCACCTTGTTGTGTATCGTTTATACCATTGAGCAAATTACCACCGTTAAAAATCCAAATCATGGAGGACGATGCAGCAACTATTAAAATCACCAATGCAATTAAAAGGATTCAAAGCCGTAATATGGAACCCGAAAAGAATTCTAGTACATTTACAACACTTGATGGACATCAATTTAAAACAAAGGAAAGAATTGTTAAGGAGATACCGCCAGTTGAAACTAAAAGGCCAAGTGATGAACAATTGTTTTCTAATGAAGATAATAAACCTAATTGGAGATTTATGATTGATCATTTTAAAAAGGAGGGACATTTAACAGAATCACAATTAATTAAAATCCTTAATGGAGCATATCAACTGATGTCAGATGAACCGAATTTATTACAAGTGGGGGTGCCCACTATAGTTACAGGTGATCTTCACGGACAATTATTTGATTTATTCCAATTATTTGAATGTTCTGGAGCTCCAGACACTAAATTGAATACCAATTTTTTATTTTTGGGAGATTATGTTGATCGTGGGGATAGATCAATTGAAGTTTTAGTTTTAATTTATGCACTTAAAATCAATTATCCCAATAGAGTGTTTTTATTAAGGGGTAATCATGAATGTAAAAGAATGACTGAATATTTCACTTTTAAAAGAGAATGTGAAAAAAGGTATTCATTAGATTTATTTGATGCAGCAGTTGAATCATTTAAAAGTTTACCATTAGCAGCCATTTTAAATGAACAATTCTTTTGTGTACATGCAGGTATTTCATCTGAATTAATTCATCTTGATCAAATCAATCAAATTAATAGATTTGTAGTGAATACACCAAGTGGGGGGTTATTTTGTGATTTATTATGGTCCGATCCTGAACCTGAATATGATACACGGGAATCCAAGGGGGGGCTTCTTTCTGATATGTATTCATTTAATAAAGACCGACGCTGCTCTGAGTTCTTTTCATATCAAGCTGTTGTTGACTTTCTGGATAGAAATGATTTATTATGTGTTATTAGAGGTCATCAGCCTCAAGATAAAGGTTATAGAATGTACAAATCCAATCCAGAAACTCATTTTCCAACACTGATTACATTATTCTCAGCACCGAATTATTGTCATACTTATCAAAATAAAGCAGCAACTCTTGTTTATGATGGAGAATTGTTTAATGTTAAACAATTTGATACTAATCCATCGACACCATATTATTTACCTGATTTTATGAATGCATTTGAATGGTCTTTACCATTTGCAGCTGAAAAGGTTTTAGATATATTTACAGCTGTGTTAAATATAACAACGCAAGAAGAATTGGAAGTTTCATTACCTTTAGATAGTATTAAAACAGCATTAGCTGCGAATTCATACACCAGCAAGGAAGAAAAGGACTCATCATCTTCAAAGGCAATTGATGAAACTCTTGAAAATAGAATTAGAGCAAAGATTTTAGTAATGGGGAGATTATCACGAATATTTGGTGTGTTACGTAATGAAGTTGAAAGGTTTGATCAATTAAAGCAATTTGGTGATAGTGCATTACCAAAGGAGACGTTAATCAATGGACGTGATCAATTACAAAATTTATTGAATGGATTTAAGGAGGCTAGAGATTTAGATTTGACTAATGAGGGGTTACCACCTGAACCTTCTAATAAAGATGAAGTTAGTGACTTGAATAAGACATGAAATGAATCCCATGAGCTAAAATGATATAATGTTAGTAATGAGGATCTTGATGATGATTTATTTATTATTTTGAGTATATGATTTCATTTTATTGCAAAATTGGAAGTTATAAAGGATTTATAATATTTTGAAAAAGACGAAGCAAGGAGAAGTGAAGGAAAATGAAATACAGTAAAGTAAAGTAAAGTAACATAAAGTAAAGTAGAGTAGAGTAGAGTGGAGTAGAGTAGAGTAAAGTTAAGTAAGATAATATAATGTATACATAATGTTAATTTACTGAAAGCAATTAAAGAGTCATTGGGTAATCACTACTAACCTTTTCCTTCAACATTTCATATTCCTTTTCTTCTTGTTGTTTTTGTTGCTGTAATGAAGGGGGGATACCCTCATTAGATAAATCGGCTAATCTGACTCTTTCGAAATGAGACAATTGTCTATCTAATTCATCAGAACCATCTAAAAGAACACCCTTTGGTAAATGCAATCCACCACTTAAATTTCTTAATTGTTCAACCTTTTCAGATTCTTGTCTTAATAATTGGAACATTCTTGATATTCTACCAATTGCAAGAACCTTTTTACGTAGAGCATTTCTGTCGAATTCCTTTTGACGTCTTTGTTCATTTGCGTCTTGTAGTTGTCCTTCTTCTTTATTAGAAGTGATACTAGATATATCCATTGCATCGGGGCTACTCTCCTTAGTGTATTCCCCTTCAATTGATTTTGATATTGGTACGGTATTCACCTTGTCCTTTTCCTTCTTCAACTTAGATTCATGATCAATATCATAAAGAGACCTTGCAAGTTGTCTTGATAATGGGGTATCCTTTTCTAATTCCTCTTCTGAACAAATATTTAAAACTGCAAGTAAAATTTCACAAACTCTTTCAGCAACAAATGGTACAGACCAAGTGAATACATTCATTTCGTTTGGTAAATGATAAGGTTCAGTTTGAGAACTAAATTGTCTAATATTCATTGTAGCGGTATCATATTTTAAAACTGCGGCTTTATTACCATAAGTACCACAATAATTTGGAGCAGAAAATAAGGAAATAATTGAGGGGAATGATTGATCTGTTGATGCATACATTCTATAACCTTTATCTTGAGCTTGATGAGCTCTAATCATTGATAATAATTTATTTCTTTTAAGAAATGAGGTAACTGCACTATAACCATACATATAAGAACACCCCCTCTCATAATTTTCAACAAATTCCTTACCAGAATTAATATTTTCATCATATTTTGAATTTGGATCTGACCACATTAAATCACAATAAGGACCAGAAGATGGGAAATCAACAACAAATCTGTTAATTGAATCAATTTCAGAAATATATTTAATATCCTTTGAGATACCACCATGAACACAAAAGAATTGTTTATTCATAATGGCAACAATAGGTAAAGCCATAAAGGATCTTAATGAAGCTTTATAAACATTTCTCGAATACTTTCTTAAACATTCTGCTTTATAAGTGAAATGAGATGTCATTTGACCAGTTTCATGATTACCTCTAAGCATTGAAAAAGTTGATGGATAATTGATTTTCATTGAATAAAGAATCAATAAAACTTCAAGTGAATAATTCCCCCTGTCAACATAATCACCAAGAAATAAAAATGATACATCCTTGGGGTCACCAGCAATTTCAAATAATTTAAATAAATCATATAATTGACCATGGATATCACCACAAACTGTGACTGGACTTTGAACTTGAAGAACATTGGGTTCTTGTTTAAATATTGATGTTGCCATATCAATGATTTTCAGTACTTGAGATTCCTTTAATTTACCCTCTCCCTTGAAATGATTGATAAGTACATTATAATTTGGTAACCCCCCCTTATTTGAAAACAATTCTTCATCTGTTGGTATTGTGCTAATGGGTGGGGTAACTGATTTCACAACTCGATCAATTGTAGAATGTTCAACACCCTGATTATCCTCAAATATAGTTGGATTTCCCTGAACATTTGTATCCCTATTTCTAATTTGCTTAATGGCGTTTTGAATTTTTAAGCTATTTTCATGAGCTTGGAGTTTAGTTTTGGCGTCCATTATGATGATTTAATGGAATGGATAGATAGATAATCCTGAAATAAAAACAGCACTCGTGAATTGGCAATTAAATATCAACTGACTGACATCACCTCACCGCACCGCACCTCTTTATTTTTTTGTGGGCATCTTATTTTCACTCTCTTTTTTTTTATTTTTATCACAACCTCTCCGATTCCGCGCATCTTGATGGAATCTTGGCGATTGCGACCCCATTTAGACAAATGTGAGGAAAAAAAAAAAATTTTCTAGTGATCTATAGCCTTCATTAAATAAGAGGACAGCAGAATGAGTGAAATCATATTGAACGATCCAGGAACCATTTCAACTAATAACCCCAATGTTCCACTTTACCCGCTTGGTAATGAAAAGCAAAATGCCAATTTCGAATTAGGAGTTTCAATGATTATTCACTTTTGGCCAACATTGAAAACTGCTGTTGATAATCAATGGGGGGGAGCAAATTCTGCTGAAAAGAGAGATTGGATAAGTGGTGTTATAATAGATGAATTTTCTCAAAATGATACAATTGATATTATTTATATTCATGAATTATTGATGGGTATAATGGAAGATGAATTTGATACAATTATTGAAGATGGCTCAACCATCAGTATTGGTGAAAAGGTTATTAAAGTTTATCATGAATGTATTGATTCTAAATTCGATAATATTAAAGCTTTATATAATAAATGGTTACAAAGACAACAAAATGATACAAAGAGTATTGTTAATGTTGGTAATGATCCATTGAATCCTAGTGATGATGAGGAGGAGGAGGGACAAGACGGGGATGATGATGATGGAATGGATATTGATGACGACGACTATGAGCTTCAATCAAAATCTCAACCAAAGTCCAAACCTGAGCCTGTTATTGATGACGATGGATTCACTGTTGTTACCAAGGGTAGACGTTAACAGATTCAATTAACAGCTTTATTTAGTCATTTTCTTCTCTTTTATATAAACTAATTAATAGATCACAAAATATCTCATTACATTGCATCCTGCTCCATTTGACTGTGGCTTATTTTGACCATCTAAACCCATTACCGTTGCCGTTACTACTATCAATACTGTCTCTGCTGCTTTTTCTTACTGAATCAAAGCTATTTTGTCTGACAATACTTTGTCTTCTCCAAAACCCCTCCACCGAAGATGGCCCATTGTTGCCGTTATTGGTAATATTATTATTATTATTATTATTATTATTAACATATTGTTGCTGTTGCTGTTGATGTTGAGAATTGAAATGGTCCTTGACAATTCTTGAATTCACTTTAAATAATACAATATTTGTATTAAACCAAACAGAAGAATGAATTAAATTCTCATCCAATTTGAAATCTTCATCGTTACTTGTACTTGAATTCGATGAATAACTCTTCTTACTCCAAGTAAAAGCCCCCCAAAATGAACTTGATGTGGCTCTCTTTATACTTGAACTAATATCTTGTAACAAACTGCGACTAGTATAAATATTGTAATTAATGAAAATTGACCCCCAAAGAATCGATTCATACCAACCTAAAGAATCATTATTCCAATGAAATTTAATCAATTTAAACCCTTCATCTTCAATTGGTAATAATTTAATAAGATTATTATTAATATCAAATTTCTCCATGTTATGTAATATTGTTGATAAATCAATTGGAGGTCTTTCATTAATATGGAATTCATCATTTATTAATGTAGTAAGTTTAATCAATATTTTAATGGCATCCTTACCAACCCATTTATCCTCTAATTTATTGAATTTTGATCGTTTACCAAGTGCATTATCACTCATTCCAGATGGTAAATAAGGCATTGTTAAATTAATATCATCATTTGGTAATATAGGTGATTCAATCTTATTATTATTCAAATCTTCATTACCAAGACTGATTCTACTATTACATCTTTCAATATGTTCTAAATCAGATAATTGAGAATATTGTCTTGATTCAACAGTTGATTGTCGACTTAATGGTGGGAAATAATCATTGGCCCCCATTGTTCCCATTGGTGTTGGTATAGGAGTTGAAATGGGGGTTTGTAGGGGGGTCATTGTTGCTGGTGATATCCCTCCATTGGCACCTGTACCTGTACCACCAAATGACCATGATCTCATATTGACTAGAGGAGATGACGGTGGTAATGTTGGAGGTGATTGTATTAATTGAAGGGCCGATAATGCGGTTGTTGTTGTTGAAGATGATGATTGTGATTGTAAATCTTGTTTCTTTTCCAACATTAATCTTTCATCCAATAATTGATCAGAATACTTTCTAATATTATAAGCAACCTTTTGAATAATATGAGGGTTTTTTGAAATTGAATAAATTAAAATTAATGAATCATGAGGTGATTTAATAATTGATTGACAAATTGATTTCAAAATTAATGCTAAATAATTCAAATTATCATTTTCACAAATAAAAGATTTATTTGATAATTTCACTAATAAATGAAGTAATGAATTACTTGCTAATAATGATAATTGAGTTGGTGGTCCTTTAATTAAATTATCTTTTATATTTAATCTTCTCATTGATAAAATGGTTTTAGAATTGATATCAACATCATCTGTATCTCCGTCTCCATTTCGGTCTCGTTCTCTGTCCCGATTTATTTTATCATAAAATATTGTTTGAAGGGGTATTAAATTGAATAAACAATAAATTAATGGAGGTAAAATGACTGGGGGGTAATCATCAGTTGTTAATAAATTTGAAATTTGAATAACAAGAAAATCTCTATAAGTTAAAATTGAATCATCTCTTTCATTAATTGATGAAATTTTAAACCATTGAGGTAAATTATTGAAATGATTAATATCAATAGTTTTCAATAACCCCTTTGAAATTTGTAAATCATTTGTTAATATTAACATGAAATGTGAACATAATCTAATGAAATTTCTATATCTATCATCACCCTTCAATTTCATTATATAAAATAACAACATTAAAAAAATTCTTGAATTAACTAATTCTGAAAGGAAATATCTAAATTTTGAATTACATTGAAAGAATTCAATTAAAATAATTAATAATTCCATTGACCAAATATGACAATTGTTATTTGATAATAAAAACAGGGATTGATTTTGTGAATTTAATGATCTTAATAGTGGATGTAAGATGTTTTTAATAATTAATTCTAATTCAGTTGATTTTTGAATCTTTGAACAAAACAATCTTGAAAGATTTTTAATATTAGGTGTTGACGTTGATGTTGAAGTAATATTTAAATCCTTTAACCATTGGAAATGAGATTTCGGTATTGGATAAACCAACATTAATGAAAATAATTGGATTGAATAAGTCACCATTGCCAATCTAATATTTCGTTTAATTGGATCATCAAAATCTAATCCATTGATATTATTAGATCCTGCATCATTTGATTTAGATGATCTGCAAATCAAATTAATTAAAGAAGCATTAAGGAAGGAAAACAATTTTTTATCAATTGAAGTTGTTAAAACTGTTAAAAATTTTGAACCATTTGAAACTGTTTCATTTAAATTATAATATAATGATTTTGAACAAAGAGTTATAATTAATCTTAAGATTTCCAATCTATTTGAATCACAAACAATATTTGGATCTGAATAAAATTTAGATTCACCAATTCCTGGTTCCCAAAGAATCAATTGAACGTCATTAGCCATAATTTCATTATTAGATAGTGAAGAAATGGTATTATTAATTGAAGTTGAGTTATTCTTGGATACTGTAAACCCCAGTGTAAATAATAAATTGATTAACACCACCAATAATCTGTGACCCACCACAATATTGGTATTATCATCATTACAGGGGCCTAGATTTAAATCAATATTTGATTTAAGACACCAAATTGATGAATTGAATAAAGTAGTAGAATCATTATTTTCAAATGCAAATGGTAATAAATGTGTCAATAATCTAATTGATGATAATAAATTATTTTGAGGCCAATTATTTAACTTATTTACTGATTTTGATAATGAACCAATTGATATTATTTTCAAGATTAAGATGTTGATTAAATTAATGAAATTAATATTATTTTGATCTCGAAGATATCTTATATCATTTGGGGATACTGTATCCATAATTTCCTTAAAGGTGGCATTATGACACCAAAATATTGACCAAGATGGATCATTTTGTGGTATCGGTAATTTAGATCTTGCTAATATAAATAGTTGGGCGCGTAACTGCCTCGTAGAATCCATTTGTATTTGATAGATCTGATAGTGAATGAAAGAAAAATGAGTTGAAATGAATGAAGAATAGAAGAAAGAAGATAAAGAGGGGAGAAATACTAGAAAAGGCAGAAAAGAGAAAAGAGAAAATGAAGTGACATTAAATGAGACAAGAAAAAAAAAAGGTTTAGGGGGGGGGGAGGGAGAAGGAAAGCCAACAAGTACATTTAAATGTTGAATAAACATAGTAGAACGGGTATGGAGGAGAAGTGAGGAGAAGAAGAGGCGACGGGACGGGACGGGCCAGCATAAATTAACAAATAAACAGCAATAAACAAATAAGTATGTAAATTTTTCATTTTCAAATCAACAAAGAGGGATCTAATAAAGAGAGATTCAATAACGGAGAGAAAAGAAGAGGGGGGTATGATATGTAATAGATAGAAGATTGGGAATATATTAGAAATCTTCATTGAATGATAAGGGACCATGTCTTTGAATATAATCAGCCAGCTGAATTTCTTTATCTTCAATAACGTCATCAATAGATCTCTTTTTAAAATTGTCTAATGAATTATTAGATTCCCATTCAGTTAATGAAGAAGCAGTTGAGACATTGGACACTAATGCAGGTAGTTGTTGCTGTTGATTTAAAGTGACTCTTCTGGCATTATTTGCTTCTTGTTGACGTTGAAAATCAGACATGTAACTTGGGATACTTGAATTCAGTGTGAGGTGACCTGATGACACCGACATTCTGGCCTGTAGAGCTCTTTGACGGATTGCATCTGCAAAGGGGTTAGAATTCTGTTCTTGGTATTGATATTCCTGTGATTGTGGTTGTGATTGTGGTTGTTCGATGCGAGTTCTTTTAACGCTCATTGTGGCAGGGTGGCAGGGAGAGAGGCAGTGGCAGTCTACTTAGTAAAGAAATGAAACGTGATACGATAATGACTCTCTTTTTTTTTTCCCTCCTTCACTTTCCGCCTAAAAAAAAATCAAATAGGAGGAGGTAGGGGGGGGAGGGGCAGCAGGAGATCAAGGCCTTCTGTTGATGGTTGAATGGGAAGACCTAATTGATATACCAATAAAGCAAGAAGGAGGTTGAATTAGTAATAAGATGAAATGTGATATTATTACAAATCAATAAGAAAACATATTACTAATTTAAATCCCCCCCTGCCCCCCTCAAACAAATAAATATTTAAAGCAGAGCAAAGCAACGTCAAACAAATTTAACAGAACAAACCGATACACCCGGTTTTATTACAAATCAAATTAAACCATCATGGCACATTACCAATTCGAAGTGAAGATGAGTTGTGGGGGGTGTCAAAAGGCTGTTGAAAGGGCACTTTCAAAATTGCCAGGTTTGGATTCTGTTAATGTTGATTTAGGGAAACAACAAGTTGATGTTGTCTCTTCAGACGTTGATTATGATACTGTTCTTGCCAAAATCACAAAAACAGGCAAACAAGTTATCAGCGGTAAAACCGTTTGAGCCAGTCATTATACCCTTAATAATAGTGTATACGTTGTATATTAACTAAAAAAAAAAAAGGATAAACGTTATATTGAAGTTCACCAACTTCACTTCACTTCACTTCATTTCCACCGTGCCAAATTTGTTGTCGGCTGCGAGTTCAAAAAACAAAAATAAATGGAAACCTGATGGAGAAAAGGAAGATCGCCGAGAACGGTTAAAATTTTAATTTCATTTAATTTAATTGTGGAGAACGAAGTACGGAACAGTGAGATCGCTGTTGATTGAAATAGGAGATGAACATGGTTATTGGGTTAGAAGACCCCTACTTATCATTAGTCTCAGGAGGGGTTGCAGGTGCATTATCAAGAACAGTTGTTTCGCCCATGGAAAGAGTCAAGGTGCTATTCCAAGTTCAAGGTAATAGTAAATCTAAGAATACAATGGCATATCAAAAGGGTACCTTATCAACGATTCATCAAATATGGAGGGAAGAGGGGTTCAAGGGATTGTTCAGAGGTAATGGTGTTAATTGTATTAGAATTGTGCCATATACAGCAATTCAATATACAGTTTATCAAAATTTGAAATATTTAATAACAAATAATCAAAGAGATTTGACAGGTGTTGAAAAGGTGTATTGTGGGCTCTTGGGTGGTATTGCAAGTGTTGCAGGAACTTATCCTTTAGATTTAGTTAAAACTAGATTATCAGTCTTAACGGCAAGGGGGCTTCATTTGACAAATAATAATAATAATAGTAGTGGTAATAATATTAAGGCCAATGGAAAAATTAATTTAAGTATGTGGGGGAATTTGAACTTAATTTATCAAAAGGAGGGAGGAATCATGGCTCTTTATAGAGGATTTATACCAACTGCTATGGGTGTTGCACCTTATGTTGCATTGAATTTCTCGATTTTTGAACAAATGAAGGAATCCTTACCAATTGAATTGCAATCACATTCAATAACAGCGCTTTTGATTGGGGGGATTTCTGGTGGTATTGCGCAAACCATTGTTTACCCCTTCGATATATTAAGAAGAAGATTCCAAGTCGCAACTATGAGCGATGGTCAATTGGGGTTCAAATATAAAGGTGTGACGGACGCTTTAACAACAATTGTTCGAAATGAGGGGTATAAAGGGTTATATAGAGGATGGACTGCTAATATGTGGAAAATCATCCCCTCTATGGCAGTTCAATGGTGGGCATATGATCAAATTAGATCTTGGCTTTCTTATAAATAACTAAAAAAATGAATCAATCAATCAATGAAGTTGTCCCCTCTCCCCTCCCCTAATGTATTATATTGTATTTTGTATATAGATATTGTTAATAAATAACATTTAATTTCTTTACTTGATCAACATGTTTGGAACAGGGAGAAACGTGGAGCGGGGGTTGTATTCCTTTTATTTGTTCCTTCAGCTTTTTCGTATTGTATTGTATTGTATTCTGTTGCAAGCGACCGTTGCTGAGCGCCCTTTGGAGGGGGATGTCCCCTTTTTTTCCCCCTTTTTTAACTTGGACACCTTTTTTTAAATTGGCTCGTTAATTAATTTTAATTGAACAATAACAATGCCATTTCAACTTGGAACGAACCCAAGTTATACTAAGATCCACTAATGAATATCAATTTAAGGTACCTTCATTCAAATTCTCTCCATCCCTCTATCTCGACTCTATCTACCTATCTATCTATCTACCTATCTATCTTTACTCTATCTGGTTATCACCGGTCTCACCGACTTGAAGCCTACAGCCGTTTTTTTTTTGTTTTTTCATCAACCCCAAACGACACTCGTATTGTTAATTATAGTAATACCATTGGTGAGCATTTCTTTCCCGCCTCCCTTTTGGAGATTGTAAATTCACACATATCGACACCACCCCAATCAATGACTCATCCCCATTCAGATGACCAAGTCCAAGTCACATTAATTTAACTGTAATTATTCCCTAATCAGCAGATAAGCGCCGTGATGCTTTCGCGCGGCATCAAGTGGAAAGGTTGAAAAGGGGCCTTCAGCCATATAAAAAAGAAAAGGGTCCCGCTGAAAATTTGCAACTCATCTGTCTCTTTCCTTGCTTAACCTTTGCAATTTTCAATTAATGGATTCTGATTTAGAGAAAAAGGGCTCAGATTTGATCTATACCCTTGAACAAGAAAATGTTGTTGAATCAACAGATTCTTATAATCCAAGCAAATCTAGTTATCAAAAATTTTATGATCAATTCATGGATATATTCAATGCCGAAACTAGAGGTATTGAAATGGTCCCAGTGGAAGAAAGAACAGATACTTCTATTTATGATGCTGGTACCATGTGGTTATCTGCTAATATGGTCATTGCAACCTTTGCTCTTGGTGCCTTGTCTTATTCAGTGTTCGGTTTGGATTTCGGTACATCTGTCCTTTGTATCATCTTTTTCTCTGTGTTGGGGTCCTTACCTGTGGCCTTCTTTTCTATTTTTGGTGCTAAATTCGGTTTAAGACAAATGGTTCTTTCAAGGTTTCTTGTTGGTGATATTGCCATGAGAATCTTTGCTTTCATTAATTGTGTTGCTTGTGTTGGTTGGGGGGCTGTTAATATCATGTCTTCTGCTCAATTACTTCATATCATTAATGGTGGTGTTTTGCCTCCTTGGGCAGGTTGTTTGATTCTTGTTGTTTGTACAATCTTGGTCACCTTCTTTGGTTACAATGTTATTCATGCTTATGAACGTTGGAGTTGGATTCCTAATGTTGCAGTCTTCATTGCTATCATTTGTAGATTAGCAATGGCTAATGTCTTTAAAGCAGGTGTTCAAAATGATAATGGTGACTGGGTCACTTGGGGGTCAGGTACCACATTTGCTGGTGACGTTTTATCATTTGGTGGTACTATCTTTGGATTTGCTGCTGGTTGGACTACTTATGCCGCTGATTATACAACTTATATGTCACCAAATTATCCATCTTGGAAAATCTTCTTTGGTGTTCTCACTGGTCTTTGTTTCCCCCTCATTTTCACATTGATTTTAGGTGCTGCTGCTATTACTGGTATCAAAACTGATACCACTTATAGCGACCTTTATGATGAATATAGTATTGGTGGATTGGTTTACGCTATTTTAGTTCAAAATTCTCTTGGTAAATTCGGTGAATTTTTGTGTGTCATTTTGGCTCTTTCAACTGTCTGCAACAATATTCCAAATATGTATTCTATTGGTCTTGGTGCTCAAGCATTTTGGTCTAAATTTGCAAAGATCCCAAGAGTCGTTTGGACCGTTGCTGGTAACTTTGCAACTTTAGCTATTTGTATTCCTGCTTATTACATTTTTGCTGATGTTGTTGACAATTTCATGAATTTGATTGGTTATTATTTAGCCATTTATGATGCCATTTCCCTTTCAGAACATTTCATCTATAGAAGGGGGTTTGGTGGTTACAACATTGAAGATTATGCTGATAAATCTAAACTCAATCCTGGTTGGGCTGGAGCATTTGCCTTCTGTTGTGGTGTTGCTGGTGTGGTCATTGGTATGGATCAAACTTGGTACTCTGGTGTCCTTGCTAGAAAAATCGGTGAATATGGTGGTGATATTGGGTTTGAATTAGCCGCAGGGTTTGCCTTTATTGGTTACAATTTAACCAGACCTTTTGAAAAGAAATATATGGGTCGCTAAATGCTTCTCTTTGCTTGCTATTTGATTAATTATATTTTGTTGTTCTATTTTGTTTTGTTCTTTCTTTTCTACCACCTTTTTCTTGAATGCTTTCTTAATGTTTATACTTTGATTTAATATTTAATCTAATTTTAATAACACTTTTGTACCCACTGCTGAGCGATCTGGGTCCCCCTTTTTTTTTCAAAAAATTGCCTATTTGGTTCCACTCGCTTTACCTCAATTGCGTATTGGCCTGACTATAAAAATGAATGATGATTTAGATGTCACGCAAAAGTTGGATAATCTGATAAGAGAGACAAGTTCCTTGTCACCTGAAAAATACCCCCCTTTAATGGTGGGGGAACAGTCAGTAACAACAACAACCACGGCAAATTCAAAATTGCCAGCCTTGTCATTACATTCACTACCGAAATTGAAACCATTACAAACACAGGGAGGATTCACTAAATTTAAATCAAGATCAAGAAACGGGAGTACAAGCATAGGGTGTCGTAGAGATGATTCAGTGACTTCGATTAATAATGAATTAAAGGAGTCTATTGATAAATTGAAAGTTGCATATAATGTTAAAACAACAATATTAGAATCGATCCAAATTAACGATGATTCAACATTAAGAAATTTGATTGATCAATTGATTCAATATAGGAACCAAAATAGCTTATTGAAAACAGATATTTGGGAATCTATATCGAAATTAAGTGAAGATTCAGTAGAAAACAAATATGTTGCTGATAATGATGATGAAAGTGATGACGACGATAGTGACAATGATGATGATGATGATGATGAAGACGATGATGATTGGCTGAATGATGAATACCAACCCAAAATAAATTCCCTCTTATTCGATAAACAATATTCTAATGAGGATTTGAAAAGAATACTCAATGATCATAGGAAATATAATAAACATCTTGCATCAACGATAAGTGATTATCATAAATCACTTGAAAGTATAATGAATCAAATGATAAAAACTCATATTGATTTAAGTAATGAAATGAGAGAATCAATTGTAAATTCTCAGGTAGAATTAAATGATCAAAGAGATAAAATTTGGGGTGAATGGTTTAAATCTGTTAATACATTACAAGATTTAGGTGACTTAAGTACAAAGGTTTTAAATACATTTGATGGTTTATAATATAATTAATTCTTCTTCATCTGTTATTTTATCATTCAATTTCGATTTCTTATTGGTGATCTCATGCTCATCAGCTTCCCTCTCTAATGGTCTCTTTAATGAACTGACATCTTCATCTAAATTAATAATTCCATTCTTTTCAACTCCAACGTTTTCAATAATATCCTCCTCTTCTTCTTCTTCATTTTCTTCCTCGTCATTATTTGGAACCTTCTTTGGGGGGATCTTCATATCAGGTAATTGAATACCACTCTCACCCCCATTTGCATTCTCAACATATAATTCAATTAAATCTAACACATCCTCAGAATCCCCAATATGTAAAATATCACCCTCATTAATCTTCATATTAATCAATTTCCTCTTTAAATTATCCTCCATATCATAATCATATAATAATCTAGAATCAATTGCACTAATTATTTCGACATCATCTTCATACCCATATTTTTCAATTAATGCAGATTGTAAATCTCCAATAGTGACATTTGCTAAATCTAATTTTAAGACCCCCCTGGATATTGAACAACTCTTACAATTGATATTTGGGGGGGCTAATTTAGTACTATTAACTACTTTATCAAATGAATTCGAATCATAAATCATTCGAGATTTTCTTGCTCTTTCCTCATTATCATTGTTTAAAAAGTATTGCATTGATGTTAAAGCAGAAAATCCAGCCATTATAGCATTAGTTGTGGCAATAGCGGGGATAATATTCCCAGCAATTTGTTTAATATCAAATTCACTCTTTTGGGGTATATGAAATAAATAAGATCTAATGTTTGATGATGACACAACAAATTGTAATGTATCCTCATCATCTTTATCAAATTCAATAATTTCACCATTTAAAACTCTATTTGTTAATTTTAAAACACTTTTAATAAATAATTGTATTTGATTTGTTAAATTATTAACTTCTTGTGCATTAAATTTCATATTTAAATATGTTTCCCTGGTATCATTCATATTGATTAATTTTTTTAAATCAGGTAATATATTAGGTTTCTTTCTTGTTTCCCAAAGTGCATCAATACTAATTAACTTTTCAATATCATGTTGATAAATCTTTTCAAGAATATTATAAATAAGACTTAAATCTTCATTATCTCTAGATCGATCAAAAATTGATTCTTTTAAATCATTCAATTCATTAGCTTCCTTCATTTTAGCATCTGCTTCCTCCTTATTGGTGAAATCACTTAAATTAATTGTATCTGTATCTCTTTCGCCAAATAATTGTGGTAATAAAAAGTTCTTTGCCCATGTAATTGAATGAATTGGTTTAGATGGTGTTGATCTGATAGTACACACGGGGAATGTCTTGGGTGTCTCCTTAGGCATGCAATGGAAACATTCACTTAAATATGGATATATTGGTTGAACTTGTCCCTTGAATCCAGTTGTCCCACTTTCATATAATGGCACCTTAGTAAATAATGCCATTTTATTAACATATAATCTTGCTTCTAAATTATCAAGTGCATTATAAATAATTGTGAATTGTGAAAAGAAACTTAGGGGGAATGATTTTGAATCCATAATATTACCATGATAAGGAATTAATTTTGATTTTAAATTGAAATGTTTAACAGCTTTAACAGCAGTCAATGACTTTGATTGTTTAATATCCTTTTGTCTAAATAAAAATTGTCTGTTTAAATTTGATAAATCAATTGTATCCAAATCTAACACATGAATTTCACCAATATTCATCAAAATGAGATCCTTTAAAAGTTCACATCCAATACCACCTGCCCCCACTAATAACACTTTGGCATTTGCCATTTGATCAGCAACTTCTCTCCCAAATAAAGTCTCCATCACCTATATTAATTTAATTTAATTTAATTTAAATGTAAATAAAAATGTTTATAGTGTGCGATGAAAGTTTCATTTCACTTCACTTCACTTCAACTATTTTTTATTTTGTTCCTACGTGGTCTTTTTTGTTGATAATTAAATCTATCGAAATGAAATATTCTGTTATTTTACCGACTTACAACGAAAGAGAGAATCTTCCTATCATCACCTATTTACTTGCCAAGACCTTTGAAGAAAATAAAATCGATTGGGAAGTTGTTATTGTTGATGACGCGTCTCCAGATGGTACCCAAGATATTGCTAAGCAATTGATTAAAGTTTATGGTGATGATCATATTCAATTGAGACCTCGTGCTGGTAAATTGGGGCTTGGCACTGCTTACATGCATGGATTACAATTTGTTACTGGTGATTTTGTGATTATTATGGATGCTGATTTCTCCCATCATCCAGAAGCCATTCCTCAATTTATTGCCAAACAAAAGGAGGGTAATTATGATATTGTTACTGGTACTAGATATGCTGGTAATGGTGGTGTTTATGGTTGGGATTTGAAAAGAAAATTGATTTCAAGAGGTGCCAATTTCCTTGCAACTGTTGTGTTAAGACCAAATGTGTCAGATTTAACAGGGTCTTTTAGATTATATAAGAAGGATGTTCTTGCTAAAATCATTGAAGCAACTAAATCAAAGGGTTACGTTTTCCAAATGGAAATGATGGTTAGAGCAAGAGCTCTTAATTTCACCATTGCTGAAGTCCCAATTTCCTTTGTTGATAGATTATATGGTGAATCTAAATTAGGCGGTGATGAAATTGTGGGATACTTAAAGGGTGTTTGGACTTTATTCACTACTGTTTAATAAACATATGTATATGATATGATTTCTCATCTTTGGTTTTGTCTCGGGGTTTATATTATCCTTTAAGTTCGTTCTATATTCACCATTCGTTTATTTTTCTGATATATAATAGTATACAATGCATTGTACTATTCTTTATATTAAAACTGTGTACATCTAGTTTCATCATGAATCTTTTGACATTTAACACAACAAACTCGTGACCCACATTTAATACATGAACTGTAACTTAATCCTCCACATATAGTACATAACTTCTTGATTTGAGTGGAATTCGGCACCACAACTAATGATCCATTATTATGAATCAATTTCATTTGACTTTTGGGTATTTCATCAACGAAATTTGACCATGTCTTTTTAGAAACTAAAAATCTCTTAACTGTTGCACTTGGTTTAGTATCTCTATGAACATTCAATCCACTAATAGTCTTTGGTAATTCAATTTTAGAACCGGCATCATTAAAGTTCTCTCTATTTAATTCATCAAATCTCTTATTGGCCTTTTTCAATTCCAATGGCGATAAATCAAAATTCATCATTTCATCTTCATCATCCCCATCAAAGGTACCATATTTTCCTTTGGTAGGTAAATTAAATTGTTCTGCTTGGATTTGTTGAACATTGTAATTCACTCGACGTCGTTTATCACCATTGGTATTTATTGTTGTTGAATCACTTGTTGATACCCCCCCACTTCGTGAAAATGGTTTGCCAGGTACGCTATGTAAAGATGAAATATATAATTGTGGGTTATGACCCTTAGGAATCTCTTGTACTCCATACATCAATTGGTTTTCTATTTATTACAAATTAAATCAAATCAAATTAAATTGGAGAAAGGGTAAGAAGAAGAAAAAAATTAACACACACAAATATTATTATTATTATTATTGCTCATGATGCAATTTAACATCTTTTTTATACATTTATCTAAAGCTCTAAAACCCTACAAATGGTGCTGTGTACAGTTTCCAAGGCAGTAGAAATGTTTCTATAATCACAACATAAACTGTCTCTCAATGCTAACATTCTCCCCCCATTTATTGGTACATGATCCTCACCTTTAAATAACTTATCAACACTTTGTTTAACCCTTTTCCCCATTGATAAATTGGCCCCACGATTATCACCCACGGATATCATAAACAAACTTTCATTTAAACTCAATTTTCTTAATCTATGTCTCATATCAACATTAATTTCAAATCTGATCTCCTTATCCTTAAGATGAGTGTTTTTATAATATAATATTCTAAAATTTTCTAAACCTCTCAAACTTAAAATGAACCCCCCGTTACTGATCTGTTTATCATTTTCAACTATCTTATTCATAATTTGGGCCTGTTCATTGCTCAATTTTTGATATGATTTATAAAATTTTAGGGTCAATTTCAAATAAATCACCAATTGCTTTATCATCATACAATTGAATCCCTCACCATTATCACCTATATTGTTAGTTTCATTATTAATTAATGCATTCAAATAATTTAAGCACACTTTATGCGGATTGGAACTTGGTAATTCAACACTAATACCTCTATCAGACTGATTCAGTTTCAATTTAACCCATTCATCTTTATCACTACCATAACTGAACCCAACACAATCTAATTCGGCATGTGTAATCTTCAAACTGGAATCTTGATTAATCATATGTAACAAATTCAATAATCTTGAAAACTTCACTAATAGTGTTGAAACATTAGATAAAATTAAATCATTACTTTTATGATCTTCTAAATCATTAGAATTAACATTGGTACCATCAACAGAACCTGGGGATGTTGAATTCAATTTAGTTGATAAATCGACAACACAATCCACTTTAAATAAATGAGTTTCAGGTGAATATTGTAATTTAGCTTCATCATTACTAAATTCAATTATTGGTAATTCCTCAAAATGTTCAATCTGTCCATATAATGTTGCACTTAATGTAGAGTTTTTAACATTAATAACTAAAACTAATGAATCTCTGGTATCTTGAATCTTCAGCCACGCATTATTTTTAATTAGAACAACGGCATTATCGGAATCATTACCAGATTGATCCATACTATCTAAATCAATATTGAAATTGAATTGTAAAAAGTCACCAACTCTTTTATCAGACAGATTCAAAACCTTTAATTGGCATCCCTGTTGTTCAAATTCATTAACAACAAGATTAGAAATTAATCTCGATGATGATATTTTAACTATTTCAATCAAATCATTAAAGGACAATAATTCTAAGTTAATTAATTTATTACTATTATTGATATTATCATTATCATTAATATTAGATATATCATCCTTTAATGATTTCACCATTGTGGAATTGTTTAAATGAATTTCATCAAACCAATTGAGTTTCCAAATTCCCTGAACACATTCGATTCTACCACACCATAATTGAATTGTGGATTTCCAACCAAATGAACCTAACAAAAGGAACCAACCATTTTGCCAATCTCTCCTTCGAAACACAGTGATCTTTGTTAAATCTGGACCAAATTTTAAAATGGGGCCCTTTAAATCAGAGTAATCGATTTTTAACTTTTGACGTTCCTCCTTTGTTAAAATAACATTTTCAATTGGCATCCATCCAGCGGCTTTCATCATATGTGTCATTTTATTTGATTGGAATTCCAATTTAAGATAAAGTAATTCTATATAATCCAATGTATCAGTTGAGTTTATTTTAAATCCAATTTTATTCATTAATGGTGTAGGATTTTCAAAATATGGTGACCCACTTAATTTATCAATACCATAAAAGACTTCCCTATTTTGAGTAATTTTGAATTGTAATTTATCATTTCCCGGTAAAATGGTTAATGCACGATCTAATTGAGATATTGATTCAGTTAATGATTTTTTAATCATTTGAATATCGATTTCAATATGACGTTTTATTAATTCATTAATTATTTTTTCTAAATTGATAACTCCCTCATCATCACTTAAATTAATATCATTAACAGGTCTCAATTCTGAATTTTTATACCATCTGAAACTCAACCTATTATTATCGAATAATCCAATTTCAATATAAGATGGTTTAACAAACTTTCTTTGAAGCCAATATGTAACTTTAATAATTTTATTTTCAGAATCATAAGTATGGGTTAAATGACCTCTCCATAATGATAATTTCAAATTAACTAATTGTTTATGAATTAATTGAAGTTTAAAAGTAGCTGAATAATCAAAAAGAAATTCAAATAATTGTTGAAGATTATTATTTACAAGTTTTTGATTGGATATATTTTGAAGGGAAACTAAAGCCTTTGCATCTAATTCTTGAACATCTGAAACTATTTTGTTATTAATTAATTGAAATCCAAATTTGAAATCAATTAAATTAAATTTCTCATCTTTCAACATTGAAATTGAACATTTAAAATGATTTGGGATATCAAAATTGACACGACCATCTTTAATTTCATAATTCAAAAATTGTGCTGGTAAATTCATTTGTAATGCCATTTTAATTGATAATTCAACATTTAAATTTTTAATAACCTTTGAGACAAATTCTGCATCTAATTCCTCTCTTGGTAAATAATTATAAGTTGGTAAATCTGGTCTACCATTAGAAAACACCTCCATTGCTGTGTTAAGATCGGGTTCTAACATCTTTGCTGCAATAAGAGACCCCTTTAATTCACCAAATTGAAGAATTGAATTGGACATTAATTGATTTTGTTCCCTCAACCATGCAAATATATCAATTAATTTTCGAATAGCTTCATTATTTCGACTCCATTTACATAACACATAAAGCATAACAAATCTTTCTCTTGTTTTAACCAATAAATCAAGAAATTGACGCTTGCTTTCAGTATCTGGTGACCCAATATTCTCAAGATATTGGATATTTTCCTTTAGTTGCTTAAATGCATCCATTGCGGTTCTTTCAAGAAGGATATTCATTGGCGTCATATTGAACGTCAAATGCGGTAACTCTGGTGGACCACCATTCACTTTCGCCGACATCGCAACGAACTCTTCAACCTTATTCAAAACCTCCCTGTTGATCTTTAAAGAGTGCAGAGGCGAAAAAATTACATAAAAAAAAAGAGGTTAGTTGATATTGCTGCACAATGAGGCTGTTTTCCCTTTTCAGCAAATTTATCAAATACCAATTCAATTAACAGGTGATATCCTGATAATTTTATTTATTTAACATTGGAGGGGGATTTCTTAATTATTATTAATTTTAGCGGCATCTAGGAGACCCTTGTTTTCAACAATATAGCACTTTTAATTACAATCAAAACTTATTCATGACAGATAAGGACTTGGCACCTCCTAGAGCACCCAATTTATCTCAACAAGAATTGAAGACCCCCCCAAACCAATTCATTTCAGCCTTTGGGGGGTCACCAAAGAAATTAACAAAGTTTGATGCTAATACGAATCCAAATACGAACTATCAAGAAGTTCAAAATTTGCCAACACCTTTAACTGTTAATATTCATGGTGGGTCCAGTACCAATTCTGGAAATGTTTCTTCACCATTGCAACGCCTTTATCCATTTAGAGAGGAGGAAGAAGAAATTCATGACAGATTTCCCTTATCTGCTAACATGGCTGAGTCATCATCTATACCTACATCAAGGGACCGCCTTGAACATAGTTCCTCAAATTCAACTTCAGATTCAAATCAACAATTACTATTCCCAAGCATTAAATTGAACGTGCCCAAAACAAGAAGGGTTCTTGGTGAGAATAATGATTCTAAGGTAAAAGCACCTGTTAGATTCACATCAGAGTTTAAATATAATGATCCTACTTCGACTCAATTTGAAATTAACAAGTTTAAAAATATTGTTAGACCTCGATATGATGGGGAATTTGCTAATCAATTGGATATAAGGCCTGTTGAGAGAGTAGTTTCAGTTCCTATTAAGAGGAATAACATTCCAGCATCTTTATCGAAACATCCTCAAAAAGAATCATTACAAATTCAAACAAAACATTTAACTACATATATTACTTATGATATTGAAACAGGTGCCCAACAGGATTGGACAGTTATAAAGGAAATTGGACATGGTTCCTTTTCAAGAGTTTATTTATGTAATGATATGACTACAGCTATTAAAGTTACAGATTTAAGATTTATGAAGGAACCAGAAGATATTAAATTAAGAATACAAAATTCCCTTACTAGGGAATTAGATATTTTAAAAAGTCTAAACCATCCTAATATTGTTTGTTTATTTGGAGCTGAAATTTATCCTAAACATTCATTAAATTCAGTTGAAAGAGTTACAATGGCATTGAATTACGCAAAGGGGGGCAATTTATATGATTTAGTTTTGAATGATCGTTCAAATATGTCCGTCGATTTAATTGAAGCGATATTTAGTCAAATTACTAACGCCATTTATTATATTCATGTTAAACATTCTGTTTGTCATCGAGATATTAAACTTGAAAACATTTTATTATTATTAACTCCCACAGAAATGCTTAATGGTGAGGGATTATTAATGGCTCAAAATGGTGAATCTATTTTAATGTTGACTGATTTTGGGTTGAGTAAAAAATTATTAAGTGAAGATGAATTATTAACTACTAGATGTGGTAGTGAAGATTATGTTTCACCTGAACTATTATTAGGGATGAAATATAATGGTAAACAAAATGATTGTTGGTCACTCGGTGTTGTTTTATATACGATTTTAGAATCTAGATTACCATTTGATCCATTACCATTTGAAAGTAATGGTAAAAGTTCTGCAAGACGTTCAAGACCATCTCATAGAATTGCAATGATTGCATGGAATTGGTATTTTATGAAAAATGAGGGTAAAGAAAGTGAATGGGCATCAGCAAAAGAAATAACAAAGATGTTATTAACAAAGAGGAATAAAAGAGCTAATATTGAAACTATATGGAATCATCCATGGGTTCAAAAATTTATTATATAATTGAGGATTTATGTAATGTTAACGTAATGGGCTAAGACGTGAATTAGGTATCGATAAGGAAAGAATGCTTAAAAACATCTAAATAGTATATATATAATAACCAAAAGAAAACAAAACAAAACAAATAAAAAACAATATCATTATTATAAATGGGAAACGAAACTCAAAATACTTTAAAAGTATCTTTATAAACTAACTGGACAGCTGATTTGAACGTTACAAAACCAAAAAAAAAAAAGAAACCAAAAGTATATGACGAGATACACATATAATAAAGGAATAGATAATCACATTTAATTGGATTAATCCTTATTTAAAAACCAATAACGATCATTGAATAAATCTAAATTTGAAATTTCATATTTAAACATTTCAATTAAATTGCTAAAGATTTTACAATGGAAGTAAATTGGTTCAGTAACTTCACTAAATTGATAAATTTGATCAGTCATTGGTAAAGAATCATGAACAACATGAATATTAGATCTATAAGATTTTTCCTCATTAGATTTTTGATCCAATTTTCCCCTTCTCTCTAATTCATAGTCTAACAATGGTGTATAAGTTTTTTCTAATGGTAAAATAGCACAAAGCCAAATTCTTGTTTTATAAATCTTGAATAACTCCTTAATTAATCCTCTAAAATCCAACCTTTGTAAACAATAATAATAAATAATTAATTTCTTTTTATCAAATTGAAATTCAACATTTTTAATAATTAAACTTAAATTTAATGAAGCAGCATAATTTAAACAAATTCTATAAGCCATAACTTCATCATTATATTTAGAAATCAATTGATTCAATTCATGAGGTTTAGCAAATCTTAAAATTTGTTTATTTGGTAAAGTAATGAAATTTTCATCTTCATTGATAATCGATTTTTGATTTGATCCATTCATTGAATGAGAACTTTGTGGAGTTGTTGAATTTCCATCATTAGAACTATTACCAAATTCTAAACTTTTCAAATGTAATTTCTTTTTCAAATAATTGAAAAACAAAGCAAATTTAAATTCAATAACAGGTTTCAAAATCATAACTAAATCTTTACCTCTATCACCTTCAATAATTATCAAATCTCTTGGCATTGGTTGTAAATTAGATGTTTTGGGAAATGAAATTATATCCAATCTGCCATTTTTATTTAAAATTAATGAATAATTCTTTGTAGCTAAATGATTTGGTGATTTTAAATCTTCATTTTGATTTAATAAATAATCTAATAATTTAGCAACGCGTGCTTGTAAAACTGGTAATGGAGAACAATTACCTTGATTTGAAGTTAAATTATCTTTATTAATAATTGTTGGTAAACCAATTAAAGAATTTAATTGATCAACAACCTTCATCGCAGCATTAAAATCACCAAAATAATTACAACATTGATTAAATTGTCTTTTCAAATCAGGAGATGTAACAATTGTATTAGTTGTTTTATTTAATAATAATCCGTCATCTAAATGAACATAATTAGGATCAAAATCAGAATTTGATCTCAATGATGAACGCGATTGAATTTGATTTAAAGAAGAATAATCAATACTATTGTTTCTCAATGATGTTGGAGTTTCATAAACACTGTTTCTATGATTTAAGCCAAATTGATATTGTAATAATGGATCTAATACAGTATTATTAGCAACATCTGCTGCATAACTTGGTCTTCTATTAAAAATATTATTAATTCCTCCCTGCAATTCCAATGGAAGAGAAAAATTAGATCCATATGATGTACTTTGTTGTAAATTATTCCCATTTAAGAGAGAATCTTTACTTGTAGATGATATAGAAGAGTGTGGTGAAGAAAATAATTCATCAGTAGTGGTGGTAGAGTTTAAAGTATTCGATAATAGGGAATTTGTATTTTCACCAAATTGGAAAAATGATTGTTGTTGTTGATGCGGCTGGTGCTTTTGTTGTTGTTGTTGTTGTTGTTGAAACTGTTGTTGTTGAAACTGTAACTGTAATAAATACTGTTGTTGCAATTGTTGTTGTTGTTCAGGACTTAATTGTTGATTAACTTTTTGTGTTTGAAAGGATGGTCGAAATGATGGTTGTTGTGAACTTTGTTGATTTGTGAACAACGATGATGGTGCCACTGGATCTATTGATCCAAAAATGTTAAAGGTATCTTGATTAAAGGACATATCAATCTCTATTATTATCTATCTCTTTATAATATTAACTTTAAATGGATTTATTTTAAAAAATTGTAAGTTAATTTAATTAATATCAAAGTTCCAGCTTATTAGTTTTAGTCGTTTTCTCTATTAATGATTATTCTATATTGATGAGTTCGTGATGGAGATATTAATCAGTCTCCTTTGTATGTCCGTGTGGTATATATATTCAAATAAGAAAGCCGGCTTTCTTCTATGGTGTATTAAATCAGGGATGAAGTTCGGAGTCAAAGACGATAAGGTTGTATTTTTTTTGACAAGAATGTTAAAGAAGGGAGAGGGTGAGTGTGTCAATTAAATGTAATAAATCAATAAATTGATATCTTGTTCTTATTAAAAACACTAAACTATCGCAGCAGTAATTAACAACGGCGATTTCGGGAATTCAGAAAAGAAAGTGGAGCGTTGGTTGAGGTTCATTTAGATTTTGATCAATTTTTTGGAAATTGCTTCGCGGTCATGGAGAAGCTTAAAATAATTGAAAAAAAAACAATAGAGCCTCAATTTCAGCTGCACGTGACTTTTTTTATGACGTAAGTGGTATTGTTACCCCTTTAGGCACCTTTGCCGATTTCCCGAGACCCGCGTATCCGACCATTTTAATTTTGCGCAAATTTATGAAATTGGATGAAATTTTGAAAAACTCAGCTGGGAGTGAAAAAAAAAAAAAAAAAAAAGGAGTTGAACTCAACTCAAGTGAATTTTTTCACTTGCCATTAACTTAAATCGACATTGACTAATTAATTATCATAATGTACACTCGTCAATTGTCTACTACTGCACGTCGTTCTGGTATTATGGACATTTTGAAGTTCTACAAAAAGTCAGAACCATCTGTTCCTACAAAAACTACAGAAGAAGTTATGGCTGCTGCAACAAACGCAACAACTACATCAGAATCCAACGATCCAACACAAGGTGCTATACCTTCACAAAGAATTGAAATCTTAGGTAAACGTCATCCCTCTCATTTTGATCCTGAAATTAAAGCTAAAAAGTTGAATGGATTTGTTGTTCACCGTTGGATTCCAAAGGATAATGCTTATATTAAAACTGTTGATGCTTCAAATGATTATCAATCAACGATTACTTCCCTCTTAGATTCCATTTTCAAAGATTCTAAATTAGAAAAAACTGAATCCCTTGATGATTTATTCAAACGTTTCACACTCCTGAAATCAGTGCAGACAACATTTGGTATTTCCATCCCAGATCCATTATTAGCTAGACTTTCATCATTTTCTGAAATCGAATCTTACCTTTTCACTGAACTTAATCCTGAAAACGAATTTACCAAGAAGAATGAATGGGCTCCTGATGCTGTTGATTTCAATGAAGCCGATTTCGAGGGTACGAATGTCTCCATTGGTGATTTCGTTTTTGAATCTGAAAAGAAGAAGATGTACAAGAAGTTGACCGTTAAGGCAAATAAGATTGAAGAATATAATACTAAATCTTATGTGTCTTCAGCTTAATTAGGTAAATAGCATATTTCACCTTGACATCGTGTATATATATATCAAATCAAATCAAATCTAGCTTTATTACATATGTAAAGTACAAATCATTTGTTCATCTATAAATATTGATTTAATCACCGTTTAAATCTTGTAACAGTAACTCCAACTAAAATGGCACTAGCCAATGCAAATAAAGATAATGGTAATAATATATTAGTGTTGGTATTTTTATTTGAAATATTTCCCCTTTTCCCAAATAACGTCATGTCACTATCATGAACTATAACTTCAATACTGGATTTCCTTCTGCTGGCAATAAATTCAACGCAATCTCTCCATTCAGATTCTGTTCCAATAATAACCATATCACCGTCATCGTCATGATATGATAATGAAACTCCACTAACGTCATTCACATCCAATTCATCACGCTCATTTTTACTTAATTCGTTCCAAATACATGATATTAATCCATGCAATCCATCATTTGGTTTATATGATAGTCTATGAACACGAGAGCCCGGTAATCTGAACTTAACAAAGCATCGCTCACTATAATCAACAGGAAGTATAGATATCATTGATTGCATTTTCCTCGGTCCCTTGTGTGATGTGATTGTAGACCTATTAGAAATTATTGTATGTTGATCTGATGAAAGACCCCCAACATCAAATTGAGCCAACTCATCAATTGAAATATCGGCCTCATCTGAATAATCATTCTTATCATCCAACCAAAATGCTCCACCACTATTGTTATCATCTTCTTCATTATCTTCATTAATACTTTCCATAGTTTGAATTTGATTAAGGGTAAAATGGGTCAACCTAATAACATCAACAATACCAACAATTTCACCGCCTTCTTCTACAACAGGCAAATTCAAATACTTTCCATCAAACATCTGTCTAAGAGCCTTTGAAACAGATGTTGTTCTAAGTGATGAAGAAGGATTTTCGGTCATAACATTATGAACTAAGCATGAATTAGAATCTAGTCCATTACCAATAACACGACTAACAATATCCTTGGATGTCAAAATACCAACCACAGACTCATTATCGTCTCTGACCAAGACCGCTGTGGTTTTATTCTTCTTCATAAGAATTGCTGCATCTGTTATTGTTGAATCGGTTTTACAATAAATGGGAGTGGTACGTTCATCATCTAAAACTTGACTCAACATGGGACCACTAAGTAACTTTCTCAAACTTTCAAAGTACCTAATAATGTAAGCGGGTTGCTTGACTTTGAGTTTATTGTAACCTTTTAATTCACCCTCAACGTTACCCATAACTTCATATAATTTTTTTGATTCTTCATACATTTCTTCCATCTTTTCCATTGCAACTTCATAACACTTGGTTATGTCAAGCACACCAACAATAGTATTATTATTGTCAACAATTGGTAAGTGACGAAATTTACGTGAAACCATTAAATTTAATGCATCCCTAGCCTTTGTTTGAGTCTTTGCACACATTGGGTTACTTGTCATAATTTCACTTATAGGATCATCAATTGAATGCTCACCATGATGGTTCTTTGTACGACTACCGACAACTTTAAATGCTATATCCTTTGCAGTAACAATCCCAGTCAATTCACCCTCACCATATGCATCAATAACAAGAACGCAATCTGATTTATTTTGACCCATTAATTGCGCCGCCTCTTTAATTGATGTATTACTTTTCACCAATAAGGGACTTTTGGGTAGAAGAGAAAACACTGTCCCGCCATTAGAGCCATCCCCCGACATCTTTTGATCAAAACAAACGTTAACTACAACTCTCACTCAAGTAAACGCGCACTAAATTCAAACGTATATACAGCAGTGATTATGTAATCAACCCGAAACTGGGGGTTATTATTGTATAAACAAAGTCCATTAAATAATAGCTTATCCATCAAAGCCATAGTCCATCATATAGTTAGGTATATTCAACATATTTCCAATTAACAGTTCTGCGCCTTCCATATCCCAATCCGCAGAATGATTATCGATCAGAGATTCAACTGAAAGCGGTATATGCCTCGTAGATTCGTGTGATGATACTAAAGCATTTTTTTGTTCCTTAAAATCAACAGGCAGTTTAGAAAAAGGGCGATCCTTAACAGCCATTAACTGTTCTTTATTCCCGGTAGTCATAATCAATTCATCTATGGTAATATTATTTGCGATAAATTCCCTGACTCTATGAATAAAATTATCACAATCCTTTCTTAAATTGCTAGATAAATTGTACTTGGCACCTTTCTCCTCCAAACAAGCTAGCATTATATACAACATGCACTTGACCACCGCTGCAAATAACCACCCTTTTTCATTTCTTCGGCTATCTGAAAATGGGCCAAAATAGTTTTTCACAGACTCTATTAATAATGATATGTCTTGAGCAACTATTTCCGCCGTAATAGGTGCCTTGGGATAAATATAATATGCACAAATTGTTAAAAATGCATTAAATGGGTAAAATATCAAATAGTTGGCAAAATTCACAAATCTGGTGTCAACCAAACTTACAAATTGTAAAACTAATCTAGCTGATTCTATCCCAACTCCAATATCTCTAAAACGCTCATCCCATCCCTGTTCAAGGATATGACGAGCTATTGTTCTTGAGATAACCATTTTCAAGTGATGGTATTTAATGTGATAATTACTAATCAAAACAACCAAATAAAGAGATGATGGTTGAGGATCGGCTTTCAATTGGTCAAATTTTTCCTTAAATTCTTTTGAATAAACACTTGGAGGTCTTAAAATATCCGGAAGAGTATTTTTCCAGGCTTCTAAATCATCAAGTAATTCATCTCTAACTTTTAGCAACAATTCTAAGGACTCGTTCTCCAAAGAATTGGCTCCTAAAAACTTTTGATAAATGTCAGAAATTATGAAAGCATAATCAACACTAACATATAAATCTAAATCAATAATTTCATCGATTCCCTTTGTTAAACCGTCAAGCATTGTTTGGATCCCAAAAATCTTTCTTTCTCTTGTTTTTGGACGTGCGACTTCTCTAAAAGACCAAAAGGCTTCGGTCCCCGGAAGAGGAGGAGCAGAAACATCATCATCATCGATAACAGGAGAATGACCCCATCTATAACACATTTCTTTATCAAAAACATAAATTGTCCACCAAACTCTTAACCTTAAATTCCGTTCAACCGATGACAAACCTCTATAAGATTCCTCTCTATGAAGACCCATTTGTTGTGCTTGGCGAATAGCTGTTGAGCCAATAAGAAATGTGGCTCTGGAAAGAGAAACTGAATCAGCATAAATCGCTAAAATAATACAGCCCGATACGCTTGCGAGACCATGTGATATCACTGAAACTCTATGATAGTAAAAAACAGAGTTATCAAAAAGTTGCTTTTCTAAAATTCTAATCTCATCCAAATTAGGTAGGCCAAGCTTGGAAGAAAAGCCTGTATTAGCTAATTCCACAATTATTGAGCAGCCAAACAATAATGAAGAGTTCATAATTAAATAATCCCCGTATGAAAATTCTGGTTCAGAAATCAGATTATCTCGGTAATTACAATATGCTTCAAATAGGTTTTTCAAATGATTCATATCAATGGCTCGGGCTATACACGTGCACAATTTAAGATGGCCGTATAACATATTAATCATTTCACGAGATGGTAGAGGATGCAATTTATCTTTATCAACTGGATCAACCCATTCAGAAAGTAACTTCTTTTCAAACGGAGCTGCAAATTTAATCACGGAAACCAATGGGAAAACGGTCTTTGTATTTTTGAGAGTACTTTCAATCCATTTGATACCCGAAGGAGATAAAATAAACATAGATGTTTGCAACAATTCTCCTGTTTCATAAACAATACTTTTATTTTCATCATTCGAAGAATTTGATTTCTCTAATATTGCTGAAGTAGCAGCATTTGATGGGGAATTGGTAATGGGTGTTTCTATTTGAGAGAGATTTTCATTGACAAAAGGTAACGGTGGTGAAGAAGATGACAATTTATCCATGAGTAAGCTTATCATATTCTCCATTCTATTCAATCTATCCTCCAAATCAATTTGTGGAAAAGGCTTTGGTGCAATGGCATTTAAATCACCGGTAATTTCAATATCTTCATCGCTGACATGCTTTCTCGGTCTACCTCTCTTCTTTTTAGGTTTAGCAGATATATGATCATCGTGTTTTGTTGAATTCTTATGAACGTAAGAATAAACACACTCTACACCTTTCTGTAGACACTTGGAACAAGTTGCTAAGCCATCACATTTAACTTTTCTCTTTCTGCATAGATCACAAGCTTTGACGCTTCGTCTAAGATATCCTCCGTCATCTAACAATCCTCTCAGTTGAAAATCAACCTCCTGAGACATCTTATTGATTTTTTTATGTAGAATAAGAGAAGGAGAAGTTTGTTAAAGGGTTTATTAAAGAAAAAAATTATTAAGTCCGTAGATGCTCATGATTGGATTAAAATAAAAAAAAGATGAAAATGCAAATTCGAATACCAAAATGAATTAACTTACAGGAATTTCTTGAAGAAATAATTATACATTAAATTTACTGCTAGTTTACATTTCTTATCCCCTTTTACATCATATTGAGTCCATGGAGTGTTTTTTTCTTTTTCTTTTTCCAATTAGGGCAGAATGGTGAATTCCTTTTATATGAAAATAGTAAGGCAGGGTGTTTGTTCTCTATATCAAAACATAGACAAACAATTTCAATGCATGCCCCATTTAAGTAGAACATTAAATGGGGAATCAAACTCATGTTTACATTTTATCAAAAGAGGAAATTTTTCGTTTTCTTTTTCTTTTTTATTAGCAATCATTTTCTTCTACAATATTATCTTCTTATACTAAGACTGATTTCCAGTATATAATAGCTTTAACTGGCTGGTCCTTTATATATCTCATGTCTAATTTGCTTCAAGAGATCCCAGGTGGATTGACATACCAAAGTGGAGGAATTCTACCGGATAGTTCACCACTAAGATCAGGCTACAATACACCCCACAGATCATCAAATCCAAATTCTTCACCATCCGCAAATTCTTTCAATTTTACACCTACTTATGGAAGAAGGTTATACCCAATCTTAGACCCCCCAACAATCACGCACTTGAAAAGCAGTCCTGGAACGATTCCTGATAATTTAGCGGATGAAAGCTATGTGAATAAAGAGAATTCATCATTTATCAATGCTATGGATTCCCTACAACAACAAATGTTTTCCTCAAATATTTCAAACAAAGTTCTGAACGAATTTCATAGCAGATACGATCAAGTGAGACATGATAATATCACCAATTTAGAAAATTTGAATAATACTACGAGCAATGAAGAACTTAATAGACGTGCGTCAGGAAGGTTTTCAAGAGATCATAGATCAAGATTTAACAGAATGGACTCTATTAGTCTTCATTATGCTGCAAAAAGAGCAGAACAAAAGGAGAAAGAAAAGGCTAAACAGATGGGACCTCATAGAAAATTAGTTACTTCTAATAATCCCATTGAAAAAGAAAATATGCCTAATGATAAGCGTCTACAATTTCAATTATTAGAAAGTGCCTCCAAGAGATTGAAAATGATAGATGGCAATTTCAAAGAAATTGATTCCAGTCCAACGAAGACCCTGCAGGAAAAGCAAGATTTAAAGAATTATTATCAAGTTAAGAAGGAGAACACTGTTAGAAGTTCAATACCAGTGATAGCGCCATTGAAACCACCAACTTTAGAAAAGAAAGAAAAAGGTGTTCCAACTTATCTATTACCAACAAAAGCCTCAATAAAAAAATCAACATCGTCTAATCAAATATCACCATCAAGATGTACCCCAAATTTGAAAGGTGATTCATATAATAGACATCCATCACCCTCGAAATATAGCTTTAACACACAATCAAGAGATACCACCAGAGCTAGTTTTGTAGGATCGTTGAAGCAGTCACCATCTAAAGTTTCCTTAGCCAATGTTTTAAATACATCACAATCACAGCTGAAGAAATCACCGTCAATATCACCGTCAAAATTATCGCCATCAAAAATATCACCATCAAAGGCAAGTTCCAATTTAAATGCAATATTGAAAGGAGAAAATCCAGCATCTTCAACTACATCTACAATATCGAGATCAAAAACTGCACATAATTTCAATTCTACATCTGGAAGCATACGATCGTCAATACCAACATCAATTTCAAGTAGGTCCTTTTCTTCTAGAACAATATCGGGATCTTCTTCGATCCCAAGGCTAGTGTCATTAGCAAATTCTGAAAAAACCAAAAAGAAAGGATGGCAGTATTAGCTGATTTGTATATTTATATTTTTAATTTAGTTTACTATAATCTCTACACAATACTTCAATAATGATAGACATTAACATATAAAAAAGACGTCCAGGGTGGGACTCGAACCCACAATCTTCGGTTTAGGAGACCAACGCGTTCACCATTACGCTACATGGACGTTCTAAAGAGTAACTTACAGTGCAGTTTTTGAAAATCGAACCCATGACTTTAACGTTAAGTTAAAGACTGTTGACCATTGAGCTAAGCTACAATTTCAGCATTTTGTTAGAGTTCAGGGTCTTCAAAGTGGTTCCAAGTAAAAGGGAATTTGTTATGACGTCGAAAAGGGAACTTGTTATGACGTCGAAAAGGGAACTTGTTATGACGTCGAAAAGGGAACTTGTCTATGACGTCAAAGAGAGAACTTACTTATGACGTATGACCAAAAGGATAGAGCTGAATCATCCTA